>CM049864.1:63735129-63857629 GCA_027474115.1 Schizopygopsis malacanthus | reverse complement strand
ACCAGTGACCAGCAGAGAGATGATGATGAAGACCAGAGAGATGAAGACACATCCGCTGATGATGAAGACCAGTGACCAGCAGAGAGATGAAGATGAAGACCAGAGAGATGAAGATACCCCTGCTGATGATGAAGACCAGAGAGATGAAGATACACCCGCTGATGATGAAGACCAGAGAGATGAAGATACACCCGCTGATGATGAAGATACACCACTGATGATGAAGACCAGAGAGATGAAGATACACCCGCTGATGATGAAGACCAGAGAGATGAAGACACATCCGCTGATGATGAAGACCAGAGAGATGAAGATACACCCGCTGATGATGAAGATACACCCGCTGATGATGAAGACCAGAGAGATGAAGATACACCCGCTGATGATGAAGACCAGAGAGATGAAGATACACCCGCTGATGATGAAGACCAGAGAGATGAAGATACACCCGCTGATGATGAAGACCAGAGAGATGAAGACACACCCGCTGATGATGAAGACCAGAGAGATGAAGATACACCCGCTGATGATGAAGACCAGAGAGATGAAGATACACCCGCTGATGATGAAGACCAGAGAGATGAAGATACACCCGCTGATGATGAAGACCAGAGAGATGAAGACACACCCGCTGATGATGAAGACCAGAGAGATGAAGATACACCCGCTGATGATGAAGACCAGAGAGATGAAGATACACCCGCTGATGATGAAGACCAGAGAGATGAAGACACATCCGCTGATGATGAAGACCAGAGAGATGAAGATACACCCGCTGATGATGAAGACCAGAGAGATGAAGATACACCCGCTGATGATGAAGATACACCCGCTGATGATGAAGACCAGAGAGATGAAGATACACCCGCTGATGATGAAGACCAGAGAGATGAAGATACAGCCACTGATGATGAAGATCACTGATGATGAAGACCAGAGAGATGAAGACACATCCGCTGATGATGAAGACACATCCACTGATGATGAAGATCACTGATGATGAAGACCAGAGAGATGAAGACACATCCGCTGATGATGAAGACACACCCGCTGATGATGAAGACCAGAGAGATGAAGATACACCCGCTGATGATGAAGACCAGAGAGATGAAGACACAGCCACTGATGATGAAGACCAGTGATGATGAAGACCAGAGAGATGAAGACGCGTCCGCTGATGATGAAGACACAGCCACTGATGATGAAGACCAGTGATGATGAAGACCAGAGAGATGAAGACACATCCGCTGATGATGAAGACACAGCCACTGATGATGAAGACCAGAGAGATGAAGATACACCCGCTGATGATGAAGATACACCCGCTGATGATGAAGACCAGTGACCAGCAGAGAGATGATGATGAAGACCAGAGAGATGAAGATGAAGACCAGAGAGATGAAGATACACCCGCTGATGATGAAGACCAGAGAGATGAAGATACACCCGCTGATGATGAAGATACAGCCACTGATGATGAAGACCAGAGAGATGAAGATACACCCGCTGATGATGAAGACCAGAGAGATGAAGATACACCCGCTGATGATGAAGATACACCCGCTGATGATGAAGACCAGAGAGATGAAGATACACCCGCTGATGATGAAGACCAGAGAGATGAAGATACACCCGCTGATGATGAAGATACACCCGCTGATGATGAAGACCAGAGAGATGAAGATACACCCGCTGATGATGAAGACCAGAGAGATGAAGACCAGAGAGATGAAGATACACCCACTGATGATGAAGATACACCCGCTGATGATGAAGACCAGAGAGATGAAGATACACCCGCTGATGATGAAGACCAGAGAGATGAAGATACACCCGCTGATGATGAAGATACACCCGCTGATGATGAAGACCAGAGAGATGAAGATACACCCGCTGAGGATGAAGACCAGAGAGATGAAGATACACCCGCTGATGATGAAGACCAGAGAGATGAAGATACACCCGCTGATGATGAAGACCAGAGAGATGAAGATACACCCGCTGATGATGAAGACCAGAGAGATGAAGATACACCCGCTGATGATGAAGACCAGAGAGATGAAGATACACCCGCTGATGATGAAGACCAGAGAGATGAAGATACACCCGCTGATGATGAAGACCAGAGAGATGAAGATACACCCGCTGATGATGAAGACACACCCGCTGATGATGAAGACCAGAGAGATGAAGATACACCCGCTGATGATGAAGACCAGAGAGATGAAGATACACCCGCTGATGATGAAGACCAGAGAGATGAAGACACAGCCACTGATGATGAAGACACACCCGCTGATGATGAAGACCAGAGAGATGAAGATACACCCGCTGATGATGAAGACCAGAGAGATGAAGACACAGCCACTGATGATGAAGATCACTGATGATGAAGACCAGAGAGATGAAGATACACCCGCTGATGATGAAGATCACTGATGATGAAGACCAGAGAGATGAAGACACAGCCACTGATGATGAAGATCACTGATGATGAAGACCAGAGAGATGAAGATACACCCGCTGATGATGAAGACCAGAGAGATGAAGATACACCCGCTGATGATGAAGACCAGAGAGATGAAGATACACCCGCTGATGATGAAGACCAGAGAGATGAAGATACACCCGCTGATGATGAAGACCAGAGAGATGAAGATACACCCGCTGATGATGAAGACCAGAGAGATGAAGATACACCCGCTGATGATGAAGACCAGAGAGATGAAGATACACCCGCTGATGATGAAGACCAGAGAGATGAAGATACACCCGCTGATGATGAAGACCAGAGAGATGAAGATACACCCGCTGATGATGAAGACCAGAGAGATGAAGATACACCCGCTGATGATGAAGACCAGAGAGATGAAGACACAGCCACTGATGATGAAGACACACCCGCTGATGATGAAGACCAGAGAGATGAAGACACAGCCACTGATGATGAAGATCACTGATGATGAAGACCAGAGAGATGAAGACACATCCGCTGATGATGAAGACACATCCACTGATGATGAAGACCAGAGAGATGAAGATACACCCGCTGATGATGAAGACCAGAGAGATGAAGACACAGCCACTGATGATGAAGATCACTGATGATGAAGACCAGAGAGATGAAGACACATCCGCTGATGATGAAGACACAGCCACTGATGATGAAGACCAGAGAGATGAAGATACATCCGCTGATGATGAAGACACATCCACTGATGATGAAGACCAGAGAGATGAAGATACACCCGCTGATGATGAAGATACACCCGCTGATGATGAAGACCAGTGACCAGCAGAGAGATGATGATGAAGACCAGAGAGATGAAGATGAAGACCAGAGAGATGAAGATACACCCGCTGATGATGAAGACCAGAGAGATGAAGATACACCCGCTGATGATGAAGATACAGCCACTGATGATGAAGACCAGAGAGATGAAGATACACCCGCTGATGATGAAGACCAGAGAGATGAAGATACACCCGCTGATGATGAAGACCAGAGAGATGAAGATACACCCGCTGATGATGAAGATACACCCGCTGATGATGAAGACCAGAGAGATGAAGATACACCCGCTGATGATGAAGACCAGAGAGATGAAGATACACCCGCTGATGATGAAGATACACCCGCTGATGATGAAGACCAGAGAGATGAAGATACACCCGCTGATGATGAAGACCAGAGAGATGAAGACCAGAGAGATGAAGATACACCCACTGATGATGAAGATACACCCGCTGATGATGAAGACCAGAGAGATGAAGATACACCCGCTGATGATGAAGACCAGAGAGATGAAGATACACCCGCTGATGATGAAGACCAGAGAGATGAAGATACACCCGCTGATGATGAAGACCAGAGAGATGAAGACACATCCGCTGATGATGAAGACCAGAGAGATGAAGATACACCCGCTGATGATGAAGACCAGAGAGATGAAGACACATCCGCTGATGATGAAGACCAGTGACCAGCAGAGAGATGAAGATACACCCGCTGATGATGAAGATACATCCACTGATGATGAAGACCAGAGAGATGAAGATACACCCGCTGATGATGAAGATACATCCGCTGATGATGAAGACCAGAGAGATGAAGATACACCCGCTGATGATGAAGACCAGAGAGATGAAGACACAGCCACTGATGATGAAGATCACTGATGATGAAGACCAGAGAGATGAAGATACACCCGCTGATGATGAAGACCAGAGAGATGAAGACACAGCCACTGATGATGAAGATCACTGATGATGAAGACCAGAGAGATGAAGATACACCCGCTGATGATGAAGACCAGAGAGATGAAGATACACCCGCTGATGATGAAGACCAGAGAGATGAAGATACACCCGCTGATGATGAAGATACACCCGCTGATGATGAAGACCAGAGAGATGAAGATACACCCGCTGATGATGAAGACACATCCACTGATGATGAAGACCAGAGAGATGAAGATACACCCGCTGATGATGAAGACCAGAGAGATGAAGACACAGCCACTGATGATGAAGACACATCCGCTGATGATGAAGACCAGAGAGATGAAGACACACCCACTGATGATGAAGATCACTGATGATGAAGACCAGAGAGATGAAGACACATCCGCTGATGAAGAAAAACTGTATGTATCGCCTTTTTCTAAATTATTAGTATGTAATGTGATTTTAAAATCAATATTGTAAATAATTCCATTCTTTTTTAGGATTTGATTCATTGCCATAAAATCACCACTATATATTTTCAGGGTTTTTGAATATCATAAGCATATTATTTTTTTTAATTTTCATAGGTCATTTAATTGTATTATTTGCATTAACATTAATCATACTTTTTTAAGTATGCTTGTGTAACAATTTTTGAATATATGTTATAATGTACTATATGTAAACCGGTGTTATTTTAGTATCATTAGGAACCCATAATAAATATGATTTATCTCGTTTTAATTTGAAAGTATTATGTTATATCTTTCTTTATTATTAAATGCGTATCTATATAGTTTTTATTTGTTTTTATTGTAGCACATTAAGATGAATAAATTACATTGAGAAATGTTGCCTTGACAACCAGCTACATTTTTTTGGATTTTTATATTTTATTTTTAAAGTTAATTAGTTTCACGTAACAAAAAAATATTTTATGGTTTTTATTTGACTAAAATAACCCTGCATAGTGTTATTTTAATATCATTAAGACACAATAATAAATAATATTTGTGTATTTTCAGTTCTCATTTTAATTTTTTAAGTTTTATATAAACATTTAAAAATATATAACGTATGTAGTTTTTATTAATTGTATTGAAGTATTTATTTTAGAACATCAAGATAAATAAATTAAATTTAGAAATGTTAACTTAGCAACTAGTTTGGGTTTTTATATTTGTATTTTATTTCAGTAAAAGTTGATTTTGTTTCAAGTAAAACAATAGTTTTATGGTTTTAATTAGACTATAATAACCCTGACGTAAACTAGCCTTTGTTGTTTTTCAGTATTTAAATATGAATAGTTTGTTTTGCTTTCTTTAAATGAGAAAAAAAGAACACATGATGTAAATAATGCAAACTTTTATTGAATGCGTTGTTTCTTTGACTGCTATACAGTTTATGCATGATAGTTTAATGAAGGGAAAGTATAAGAAGAATATACTCCCCAGTATTTCTGCAGATCAGAGAGGATTACAGATGAAAACTCATATCAATAATCAATCCATCACTCAAACAGTCGGAGATATTCATCCTTAACCGTTCATTATGAAGCAAGGCACATTGAGGATCATCATAACCCGTCAGAGAGGTGAGTGCAAAGTAAATACTGATTCTGGAACATTGTCATATTTCCAGACAATATCAACACATGTGATTTTCATAACATCATTCAGCGGACGTTTTGCACAGAGAAAATATTTCATAATGCATAAAGATTTGACACTATGTGTCTTAAACCGCATTATCTTCTCAATTGCAAACTTTTCAAAGTTGTAAATACAACATTTTTGAAATATTTTTTACAAGAAAACACTGTTTCAGTCTTTGTACTTGAACATTTCATGTTTAATTCAGAGTGTAACTTGCTGTTTCTTATCATGTGTTTTAAGTGATTGCACTGACAGTGATTACTGAGCCAATATTTCAATATTTTAATTATTGTATTCATTTCCATGACATCACAAATGTATAGTTTCCTAATATTTCTTGACCACTTGAAGCCTATTATATTTTTTTCTTAGGTCATTTCAATGATTTGCATTAACATTATTAAACACTAATCATTAAATCATAATAATTCAAACATTTGTAATCATCAAAGTTGGCCTGTGTAACGCATTTTGTATGAAACCATATACTCCATTAATGCTAACACATTTATTTTTATTCTAATAAACTAAAGGCAGTACAAAATAACATAAAAAATCGGATTTTCTCTTTTTATTTTGGGGTCAAATATGTCTGTTCTTGAGAGGTTTTATGATAAATAAATATGACCCTGTTTGTGAAAACACAACTAAAGTAATTGTTTACTGTTTTCTACATAAAGTCATACTTCATAAGGTCAAGAACATTCTGTGAAAATGTGATATCTTTAATATAGACTGAGTAAGACCACGTTGATATCACAGTGAAATTAATGATTGAATCCAAACTTTGATGATTAGATTTTGAGACTTGAGTCTGTATTTCACAGAGAGGGTCACATATGTTACCCAGTCAAATAAAACACATTTCCAACACAAAAGCACAATCTGAATCACATACAGTGATGGAGTGATGTTAGAGGCCATCCACAGACGCTGACCTGAGAAGCCGGACAGAACCCTCGTACACGGCAAACACCACCATGTTGACGGGAAACGCTCGCAGACAGTTTATTCCCAGGCTTCTGAAGAAAATCCCCAGTCCTTCGTTCCGTAGCGTCTCCGTCACGCAGTGAAGCAGTCCTCGGTATCTCCTCTCTCCTCGGACTCCGTCCATCTGCAGACGAGCTTTAATCACGTCCATAGGTGTCCCGACGGACCAGCCGGCCATTCCTGCCAGTCCACCGGACAACAGCACCGCCGCCCAGTCTGACCACACACACAGAGAGAGAGAAAGAGAGAGAGAGACACACACACACGCACGTACACACACACACACACACACACAGAGAGAGACACACACACACACACACGCACAGAGACACACACACACACACAGAGAGAGAGAGAGAGAGACACACACACACACGCACGTACACACACACAGAGAGAGACAAACACAGAGAGAGAGACACACACACACACACACACACACAGAGACACACACACACACACACAGAGAGAGAGACACACACACACACGCACAGAGACACACACACACACAGAGAGAGAGAAAGAGAGAGAGAGACACACACACACACGCACGTACACACACACAGAGAGAGACAAACACAGAGAGAGAGACACACACACACACACACACACACACACACACACAGAGAGAGAGAGAGAGACACACACACACAGAGAGAGACAAACACAGAGAGAGAGACACACACACAGATACACACACACACACACACAGAGAGAGAGAGAGAGAGAGAGAGACACACAGAGAGAGACACACACACACACACGCATACACACACACACACAGAGCGAGACACAAACAGGGACACACACAGAGAGACACAAACAGGGACACACACAGAGAGACAAACAGGGACACACACACAGAGAGAGACACACACACACACACACACACAGAGAGACACAGAGAGAGAAAGAGACACACACACACACACACACAGAGAGAGAGACACACAGAGAGAGAGAAAGAGAGAGAGACACACACACACACACAGAGAGAGACAGTGGGACACAATCACACAGAGAGAGAGAGAGAGACACAATCAGAAAGACACACACACACACAGAGAGAGACACACACAGACAGCGAGACCCACACACACACACACAGAGAGAGAGACACACACACAGACAGTGAGACACAGAGAGAGAGACACACAAAGGGACACACACAGACCGCGAGACACAAACAGAGAGAGAGACACACACAGGGACACACACACACAGACAACGTGACACAAACAGAGACACACACAGACAGAGAGAGAGACACAAACACATTTTAACAATTTATTTAAGTCCACTTTAAAAAAATACTCTACAGGGACATAAATATTACAGATGCAATTAAATACATGTACAAAACCATGGACCAGTGGCATACAATAGCTCTTCACAATATTAAGTATCTCACTCAGTTGTTATGGTTATGAATAACAGCGTCTCCACCATATATGACGGGTGCCTATGATAGCAGACAAAGCACAGTACTTTCCTAACCATAGCCCTCTATTTTGGCATCCCAAGTTGTTGAAGACCTCTTACAAGCAGCATGTGTGTGTGTGTCCTAAACTGGCAAATATGAAAACAAGTAATAGGCCCCAATAACCTATCTCTGAAATAATATTTAGGAGTGGGTGGTATTTAATGACAGCACCAGAGTACACTCTGACCACATACACATGTGCACACAGACAAACACACGCACACACAGACACAGACACACACACACAGAGACACACACAGACACACGTACACTCACAGACGCATGCACACGCACGCACGCACGCACACACACAGACACACACACTCACAGACACACACACTCACAGACACACACACACTCACAGACACACACACACACACACTCACAGACACACACACAGACACACACACACACACTCACAGACACACACACACACACACACACACACACACAATCCCTAGAGCGCCACAGCTCTGCAGAGTTTAGCTCTGAAAGATTGACAGACTCTCAGACACATTGATGAACTGTAAAGCTGATGCCATTTGTCAGGACCAGAGGGCCACAGTCTGAAAACACAAAGAACTCTTGCAAGAATCAACGTCTGAACACAAGCCTCACACCCTCATTTAAGACCACACACACCCTACTGAGAGAGACTAAAGTGTCACCTCACGAGTGATTACACTACAGAGATCACCCAAACCGGTATTCTTACAACAATGCAAATGTTTGGAAGTCATGTGTGACCCTGGAGCACAAAACCAGTCTTAAATCACTGGGGTATATTTGTAGCAATAGCCAACAATACATTGTATCAGTCAAAATTATAGATTTTTATTTTATGCCAAAAATCATTAGATATTAAGATCATGTTCCATGAAGATTTTCTATAATAAATACATCAAAACTTAATTATTGATTAGTAATATGCATTGCTAAGAACTTCATTTGAACAACTTTAAAGATGATTTTCTCAATATTTAGATGTTTTTGCATCCTCAGATTCCAGATTTACAAATATTGTCCAAACCATACATCAATGGAAAGATTATTTATTCAGCTTTCAGATGATGCATAAATCTCAGTTTCATAAAATGTACCCTTAAGACTGGTTTTGTGCTCCGGGGCCACATTTGAAAGGTCTCTGTGTGTCTGGTGAAAGACCTCGTTCTCTTAAACAATAGGACAGACAGCCATCAAGATTAAGAAAATCCTGAAAACAGACTACTCCCAGTGTCTTTAATGCAAATTACCTTCGGGCTCAAAAGGTGATAACTCTGCCTAATCAATGCAAATTCCAATCGTTAGTCTCGGTCTACATTTCGGGGGATGATTATCTTGGTCAGAGGACTTAAAGAAATCTTGCAAGAGGATCAGGGCGGCTTCTGTCGCCGGAATGTTCACACACTTCATACGATGTATTTTTCTAAAGTCAGGGGACTCAAGTGTTATAGGAATAAGATTGAGATTAAATGCGATTAAAGAGCTAAATAGAATAATAATAATAACTACATGAAAAAGTTTGTCAAGGTCTTGAGAAAGCTTGAAAGTTTAAAGCAGTTGTAAAAGCACGAAGTTTGAAAATTTAGATAAGTTAGGATGTTGTTAGCACGATTAGCATGTTGCTAACGTTTCCAGCATGATTAGCATGTTACTAGTATGTTGTTAACATGGTTAGCAAGTTACTAGCATGTTACTAGCACGATTAGCAAGTTATTGGCATTATAAGCACGTTACTGGCATGATTAGCATGTTAATAGCATGTTGTTAACATGGTTAGCAAGTTACTAGTATATTGCTAGCATGATTAGCAAGTTATTAGCATGTTATTGGCATTATAAGCACGTTACTAGCATGTTTTTAGCATTATTAACAAGTTACTAACATGATTAACAAGTTTGCTAGCATGTTTCTAAATAGATTAGCAAGTTACTAGCATGATTCTAGCATGATTAACATGTTATAGCATGTTGTTAGCATGTTGATAACATACTGCTAACAAGATTATCATGTTGTTGGCATGTTTAGCATGTTACTAACATGAGTAGCAAGCTACTAACATGTTGCTAGAATTTTTAAAGCATGATTAACATGTTACTAGCATGATTCTAGTTGCTAGGCTTGACTACCCTGCCCAAAAAAACAATAGAAAATGTAATGGATTGAATGGTTTTAATGGGAATTGTATTGGTTTTAATGGAAACTGTAATGGTGTCTGCTGGTATGTGATGGATTCTATTGGTGGGGTGTTAAATCATATTGGAAAAATGCCCAAAACACATAACAAAAAGGAATTTTGTAATGGATTTACTGGAAAAAGCTAATGGTATTTTAATGGAAAACATTGGAATTTCTGTGATGGGCTTCTATAGTTTTTTTTTAGCAGGGTAGGGAGATAGATAGATAGATAGATAGATAGATAGATAGATAGATAGATAGATAGATAGATAGATAGATAGATAGATAGATAGATAGATAGATAGATAGATAGATAGATAGATAGATAGATAGATAGATAGATAGATAGATAGATAGATATTAGAGCTGAAGCTTGAATGAGTTTGAATGGGTTAGAAATAGTACATAGAAGGGAAGCTTGATTGAGTCTCAAAGGATTCTGGGAGTTTAAATTTGAATTTTGACAGTTGGAGTTTGAATAGTCTTGGCTCATCTGAACATTCCGTCAATGTAAGTCTATGGGATTTTTATGATTTTTAATCTTCAGTTTTATGAAAACCATACGTTGGATCAGTCTGAAATATATAGCACCCCCGAGTCAGATCAGTCTGAAGAGCCGGGCTGAGTTTAGTGGTTCTAGCCGGAAAGCTCTAGGAGTAGTAGCATTCAGACATTTTGTCTAAGAAGACTAATAATAAGCTTAAGTAGCAGATCTTTCTCAAGCCAACCTAATTAGAAATGGACAAACAACCAATTGGCATTTCAATCTAAATTCAAGGTCATTATAAAATGGATTCAGATTTTAATTTAACCTACATTTAATAACTTTGTGCGCTGAAAAGACCGAACATGCAGTAAATCTTCAATCACTATTGGATCAATGCATGGACCTTAAGTATGTACAGTAATGCATGGCCCCCCCCAACCATTAACTAAAATTATTGGTGCTGTCAAACGATTAATCAGTCAAAATAAAAGTTCTTGTTTACATAATATATGTGTGTACGGTTTATATTTATGTATATATAAATAAACATGTATACATTTAAGAAAAATATGTTATGTTTGTATATTAAATATATACATTTCTATAAATACATGCATGTAAATACTTCACACTGTATGCGTTTGAGTATTTATATACACCGTAAATAAATATGCACAGCACACACACGCACATATATTATTTATTTTGGATGCAAGTCATCGCGATTGATTGTTTGACAGCATTAATTATCATTTAACATTTTGTCTGAAGATTCAATAAGCTGTTCCAACTGACCAAATGATTCACTTGAAATTGATTCAGTGAATCATTTAGGACAGAAATCTCTCATACACTCTTAAAAAAAATAAAGGTGTTTCACGATGCCATAGAAGAACCTTTTACGCACCATTATATGATTTCAGAAGACTTGAAATATTGTGCATGAGTCATATGAACTACTGTTTTGTAAGAAAACAGAAGAAACGAGTCGGACAGGGTGGAGAGTACATGACAGAAGGGTTTGTTCACCTGGCTCGTTCTGTCCTGCAGGTGACAGCAGTGAACACACAGTGCTGTAGGTTAAGAAGTAGGTGGCGAACGACGGCCCGTCTCTGAAGGCCAGAGGCAGAGCTCCTCTGTAAAGCCCTAAAACACCCTCGTCTCTGGCGACGCTCAGAAGACAGTGGATCGGCCCGCTGTACTTGGGTTTGAGTCCGCTTCTCTTACTCTCCGTCTGACACTGAAGACGAACCTTCACCAAGTCACCCGGTGACATTACAGAGATCTAGGGACACACAATGAAGGTTTGGATCACTATGTGTATGTTTCTTGGTTTTGGTATATATGCACTCTTAAAAATAAAGGTGCTGTATCCACAGCGAAGCCATAGAAGAAGCATTTTTGGTTCCACAAATAATCATTCAGTCAAAGATCATCTCTTTCTTACCTTTTTATCATCTGAAGAACCTTCAAAGAAGCTTTTGTGAAACAGAGGTTCTTCAGATGTTAAAGATTCTTTATGGAACCATTCAGACATAAAGGTTATTCTATGACATCGTGAACGTATTATATACAATACTTACATATAATAGATATTATGCGTATTTGGCGTGCTGTCCGAGGGGGGGGGGCTTCGAGTTCAGTACTTTGGCCCGAACCCAGAGTACCCCCCCCCCCCCCCAACCCACAAGGTAAGTGTGTATATATATATATATATATATATATAAATACACCTCTTACCTTGTTTACTGGGTTGATTACTGATTGTGCTCCCCTCGTGTTAATTAGGTTAATTATCCGAACGTGCTCCTCCCGAACTTTGTTAATAAAAGATCATTAAACATTTTGATTTTGTAATTTTTTGAACATTACACCGAGACTGCATTTATTTGATCAATTAATTAATTAATTGAATGAATCATTAAGTCTCTTAGAAACGGAGTTGCATATAAATGATGAAATTGCATATAAGGTATTTTAATGTAATTATGATTTTGCATCAATTTGTTGTTGAAATATAAATATTTAAAATGTGGTGGTAGTAATACAAATTAATTTTCATGACAAATATATTCAAACATGCATTAAATAACGAGTAATTATACAAATATATATAATTAACATAACTCTGCTAACAGAAATATGTTGTAAGAACATTTTACTGACTTTCTCATTAAGTGAAACTTTCTGAATGTTCTCTGAACTTTCAACACATCCATATTTTAGAATGTTTTAGAATGTTTTTTGTTGCGTATGCAATCGTTAAGGTTCCATTTTATAATTTTGCAAACATTATCAAAATGTTACTTTTCAGTGTTCTTTCAATGTTCTGAAAGAAGGAGTAACATTTAAAAAACGTTAAGACGAACGTCCAGCTAAAACGTTCAGAAAACGCTTGAACTCAACGCATTAAAAGACGCCAAAACCACTTTTTTTTACTCTGCGTATAGGGAGCGGCTATGAGATTACGGCTTATAACGTTTCAAATATGGTTATTTTTCTTACACAAATGCATCGATTTACTTCAGAATAGGGGTGTGCGATATTGAAAAAAAATGCTCTCTCTATATTTTTGGGGATTTTTTTCGATGACGATATTTTGCCGAGTGTGTTATTGTGCTGATATCTGAATACCGTGCACAGCTGCAGTTTATGATATTCTTCATATTCTGTGTGCTCAGTTCACATCACTGATTAAATAATATTTTCATCTAGGTTTAAATAGATTTTTACCTTTAATAAAGCATTTTATTGATGAGTGTACTTTTTGAGTCAAATCTTTTGAGTCAAATTGTAACTTTTAACCAGTCAATTAAGATGATACACATTTAGGCGGTTACTAAACAAATGAAACCAGTATTATTAAAATGAATCTCTGCAGAAGTGTTTAGATGTGTTCACACACTGTTTAATGCAGCTCAGAGGGACGTGGAGTGTTTTAAACAGTTACAAATTATCTTTTTTTTTTACATTTTAAACATAAAACATTGAATACTGAGATTTAAAATTATTTTAAAAACGATAATAGACTTTAAATGTGGAATTAAAATCGCCAGTAGGTGGAAGAATGTCGCTGGTAATAAGTGAGTCACTGAGACTGAACCGAATCATTTAAACGATTCATTGATTCATTCAGGAACGAATCACTTCGACTGAACAGAATCATTTAAACGGTTCATTGATTCATTCAGGAACGAATCACTCTCAAGTTGCTCAGAGACACAAAACAGTGCTGTGGCTGTTTGGTTCATTGAATTCATTCAGGAACGAATCACTCTCAAGTTGCTCAGAGACACAAAACAGTGCTGTGGCTGTTTGTAATTATTTTTTATCAGCGAAATGGAGCAAAAACAGGCAATATGGTGTCTAAAACGTAAGTATCTTAATATTAGCTTATTGTTTATTGAACTGTTGTATAAAATCAATATCACATTTGTAATCATGAAGAAAAAACGGCACTCTTCGTGTGATTTTAACTTTGTGAAACGTAAATATATACATTTTCTGCCCCATATCTTGAATTTTGTGATCATTCTTAATGCATTTTAATCGACTGAATCATGCAGTGAAAGAACACGCTCTAAATGCACGCGTGCACTGATTAACCCCTTCATCACCGCAGGCTAATGTATGCGTGCACTGATTAACCGCTTCATTAATCACCACGTAACGTTAGGCTAATGTATGCATCTAATGCGTGCACTCTGTAGGCGTTTTGTTTGGTTTTTGCAAAATACTCGATATTGTCAAAATGCACATCGTTAAAACAACAATTACGATATTATCGCAGACGATATATATCGCACACCCCTACTTCAGGCCTTTATTAATCCTCCTGGAGCCATGTGGAGCACTTTTTATAACGGATGGATGCACTTTATTGAGCTTCAAAATCTCAACACCCATTCACTCCCATTATAAAGCGTGGAAGAGCCAGGATATTTTTAAATGTACCTCTGATTGTATTTGTCTGAAAGAAGAAAGTCATATGCATCTAGGATGCCTTGAGGGTGAGTGAATCATTTTTGGGTGAAGCAGATCTCAGACCTGTGCCACTCCAGCCGCCAGGCCTGACAGAAACACATCGAGCTTGGTGTTGTGAGCGCCGATCCCGCGGATCTGAGCCAAACCCTGCAGACAGTTCCGGTAAGTGCCAAACACCACAGAGGACGTCATGGATATAGTAGTGACCGGCAACATCATCCCCTTAAAGAAGCCATGGACCTGCAGCAACACAGGAGCATGAGAAATCAGACAGGGAACTAAGCTGAGTAAAGCACTTTTTTCACCTTCTGAGTAATGTATTATAAGAAACACCAATCTACAATGAAGCAGCATAATGAGCGGTTTTGAACGACTAACAATGACGAGTCAAACGACACTGAAAGTCTCGCGCATGCAAGTTATAAATGACCATTCTGCTCTTATGCTAAAAATAAGGTGGACAGCTTAAACTTGTGCATTTTCTGAAAGAAATACGAGTTTTATATTTCCTTTTTTTTTTGCATTAAGTTAAAATAATGGTGGGACCCTCAAAATATCAAAAAGATAAATAGGCATTTTTTGGATATATGATTTATGAGCGGTGGCAATGCAGAAATAGTTATTTTTGTGAATTAAAAATAAAACTAAAGGCATAAGAAATGTATAAAATAAACATTACAAAGTTTTTGTTCCTCTATAATTGTCAGGGCAACATTTCTCATTTTCATTTAATTTAACTTGATGTATTAAAATAACTAAAACTGAAATACAAATTAACTGTATAAACATTTAAATTAAAAATGACAAAATATGAAAAATAAAGCCAGTTCAAAACAAATCTATAATCGTATCTTATTATTATTATTATTATCTCAATGATACTCAAATAACACTGCTTCACAGGAATGTCTGTACAGTTGTGAAGTATGTTTTAAGGTTTCATTATAACTTTATTAACTCAGTAAAGACAAATTTAAAGAATCGCTCTTCAACATGAAAGTGCATTAATCATAAAACATGAAGCGAATGTATGTTTCGTACCCCTTCTTTTCTGATGGTGCATACGATGCAGTGCCAGATTCCAGTGAACTGTTTCTGAGTTTGGATTCGGACCTGTGCAGGGGTCAAATCAACATATTCAGGGTCAGGAGATGATAAGCCAAATCTAATATAGCATGTAATAATAATGTGTGATTGGCTGGAATAAGTGTACTTTGACAGTATCCAGTGGATAACCGACCGCCACACCACACGCTCCTGGAACACAACAACAGCTCATCAATATGCCACGCACTCGAGTATGACCAATATCAATCATACAGAAGCGCCAATAATTGATACTCTGGACATATCGTTAAATACTAATTATAAGTAATTAATTAAGAAATTAGTAGAGGTATAAGACCTCAAGTGTTTCTGTGGCTCAGTGGTTGAGCATTGCGTTAGCAGCGCAAAATGTTGTGGGTTCGATTCCCAGGAAACACATACTGACAATACATGTAAAGCTTGAATAAGCATCTTTTGGATAAAAGCATCTGCTAAATGCATACATGTAAATGTACTGGTCTGATAAAGGAGATGCCTTAAATGTCCCTGTGGCTCAGTGGTAGAGCATTGCGTTAGCAGCGCAAAAGGTTGTGGGTTCGATTCCCAGGGAACACAAATACTGATTAAAAATGTATAGCTTGAATCCACTGTAAGTCACTTTGGATAAAAGTGTCTGCTAAATGCATAAATGTAAAAAAAAACAGGGCAGGGAAATGGTGTTAAAAATATTGTTGGCATACATTTTGTTATTATCATATGAACATAGCTGTGGGTTTTATATATGTGCCTTCAAAATCCCCAAAGGTTTGTATAGAGGACAAATCATAAACGTGTCCAAAATACAGAAATGCCTTTAGAACTGTTTTGAGTGAAGATGTTCAGATGTATGGTTTATAAAATGTTGTTCACATGATCTGTGGGGAATCTGATTAATTTATATTTACATTTATGCATTTAGCAGACGCTTTTATCCAAAGTGACTTACTACAGGCTACACATTGTTTTTATTTTTTCATTAGTATGTGTTCCCTAGGAATTGAACCCACAACCTTTTGCGCTGTTGACACAATGCTCTACCACTGAGCCACAGGAACACATGGAGTGCATATAAACGTATTATTGCTGCATTTAAATCAAGAGAACAGTCATTTGTTAACAATTCTTTCAACATTTGTTTATTATTAAATAATTTTTTCATTTAAATTTCTATTTCTCATTTGTATTAAAGTTGTATTCATGCATTTGTATTTCCTATTGACTTCTATTTTTAATGTCCAATTAAAATGGACTTTATGAATGTTTTATTCAACACGAGGTGTGTCTAATGATGAACACCTTATCTTATTGCTGTTTTTCTAATTAAATTAAGAGAGTACGTTTTAGATTACAATTTCTTTAAAATATATGTTTTTCCAAATCTATTAATTTTAGGTTTCATTCAATGTTTTATTTACACCCCCCCCCCCCCCCCCCAAAAAAATCTAGCGATTCCTTGCGTGCATTAATTTTTTTTTTATGAAAGATAAAAGTGCTCGCATGCATCCATAGTACATGTATTGTTATCTGTTTTAGACTACTGTACATATCCAGAGCCCTAGATACACACCACGCTACAGCACAGACTCTCTCAAACACATTCGACTTATATCAGAGACTTTAACCAGACAAACGACTTCGTACTGTACCTCCAAATGATCCTGCTAGGAAGTCTGCGAAATGCATCGTCCCTTCTGGTCATTCTAAACGCTCATGACATTATAGCCTGTTATAGTTTCTGATAGCCTACTTGCGTAACGCAACGCTGTCGTGCTCCAGTCAAGGTTAGGTGTTTGTGATCTGCGTTGGTGCTTTTGTAACTGTCCCTCATTCGCACGTGGTTCCTCTGCAACTGCACCAGCTTGTGTATGCATGCTCGTTTTTAAAACCTATAAACAACTTGATTTGTACTGACACTGGTGCGTGCATAACACGCGATTTAATCGTGTCTGTATGACTTTAAATAAAATATTTATATTTCTGCATGCTCACGTCAGGCGTTAAGTTGCATTCTGTGTGTTACGTATTTGATGAATAAAGCTTGATTTAATCAGTCCGTATCGATGACAGACGAGGGAATGTATTCTCCAAACGCATTGCAGCATTTGAGCCATAGACAAAAACAACACGCTGCTGATGCAACGCGGAAGAGAAGTTACACGTGCAGTGAATCTTTTTTGAGCCGATTCCTTTCGAAAGATTCGGTCGAGTCGATTCGCGAATCACTCGGCGAAGCGCGGCGGATAAAATATAGCTACAAGTACAACAACAAATATTGTGCCAAATATTTATATAAAAAAGGTTACAATTTTACTCTACATTTGTTCTATGTTACGAATGTAATTTACAAGGCTAGAAGCATTCACACATAATTTAAATGAATTATCTGTAGTGAGGAAGCCACGTCACGCTGCTCAAGTGATAGACTATAAGCAAATAAGCAAAAACTAACAGAGTTTTTGCTTATTGAGGGGATTTTTTTTGGGGGGGGGGGGGGGTGTCTTCGAATACCCCCTTGTTAAAGAATTTTGATCTTGGCAAAATTCCTTGCTTCAAAATCCAATTTAGTTATTGATTGAAGTGTGACATATTCTGCTATTTTTTCCTAATTGTAAACAGAACAGAATATGTAGGAAATGTATTAATGTTGTTAGCGTAATAACCTATTCAGGGACGGATTTAGTGAATTGGGGGCCCCAGGCAAATATAAAGGTGTGTTCCCACCAGACACGAATGAAGCGTTACGCGCGAATGATTTACATGTTAAGTCAATGCAAAGACGCGATAGACAATCCTGCGGCGCTATTTGCGTGAATGAGGTGGCGCAAATGAGGTGGCACGAATGAGGTGGCACGAATGAACCGATTGGCCCGAATTACGTGGCGCAAATTGAGCGTTTGACGCACGATTTGCGCGAAAAGCGAGTAGAAAAATTTGAACTTTGGCGGATATTCGCACCGCGTTAACAAATCAGGAGCCTGCTCTAGCAGTGACGTGATTACGAGTAGCCATTTTGAAACGACACTGGAGCTGCCTGGCAGAAGATCCTCCCATGACGTGAATTTGCATCTGTTGTGTAGTGAATTTTACGCGCGAATGAAGCGAATTTCATGCTCGAATGAAGCGAGTAAACTCAAAATGTTTAAGCGTCCAACTATGCGCGAATAGTGCGATACTGCGATTTGTTCGCTTCATTCGCGTCTGGTGTGAACGCACCTTAAGAATGGGGCCCTATACATTTGCACACATTTAAGGATCTGCCTTGATGTTCCTTCTTTGTCGTGATGCTTGCTGCTGCACAATAGTGCCCTGTAGTCGAGTCCAATGTTTCTACATTTATCATGTACATATGTTCCTGTGGCTCAGTGGTAGAGCATTGCTTTAGCAGCGCAAAAGGTTGTGGGTTCAATTCCCAGGGAACACATATACTAACAATAAAAAAATAAAAAAACTGAATAACCCTTTGGATAAAAGCGTCTGATAAATGTAAATGTACATGTTATAATGGGATTCGTACATTTATTAATTTAGACACTTTTATTCTTTCATGTTTTAGATCACGAAATAGCAATTGATTTACCATTGAGATACAAGTTTGAACAAAAAACTAAAATTATAATGATAATTATAATAATTATAAAATAGTGATAATTATAATGATATATATATATATATATATATATAATGATAAACCTCACAATTTAAACTTTAAACCATTTTTTAAGTAAAGGAATGAGTCAGAAGTATAAATTATGATATTATTTCAAACGTGTTTATGTGGGGGATTTTACAATACAATACAAATTAAGCTCGGATGAGCTTTATTTGTCACATACACAATTATACAGAGTATAATGAGGAGTGAAATGTGTTCTCTGCATTTAACCCATCCAAGTGTACACACTTGGAGCAGTGGGCAGCCGACTGTGCAGCGCCCGGGGAGCAGTCCTGGACTTCCTGCTGGAGCCAGGATTCGAACCCACAACCTTGGGTTACATCGGGTTTCAAGTCCAACGCTCTATCCATTAGGCCAACGACTGCCCGCGAATGATTTACATGTTAAGTCAAGGCAAAGACGCGATAGACAATCCTGCGGCGCTATTCGCGCAAATAAGGCGGCGCGAATGACCCGATGCGAATTGAGCATTTGTGTCGTTTGACGCACGATTTGCGCGAATAGCGCTAGTATTTTCCGATTTTCGCATTGGTCTGAACAAATACAGCAGACTGGATTATTGAAATGCGCATTCATTCTCTGCCAGTAGGAGGTGCTTTTGGAACATCGGAAATATAGCGGTTTCCTCGTTAACGGATGTAAACGAAGCAGAGCTCCGCTCATAAATTATACTTTATCAGGTAAAATTAAAATGTCATCAAAACTTTTCTGAAGACAATCGGTTCCCGTCAGAGGTTCATTGATATAAAAACTTGAAAATCCACTGATGAGTTACCAGCGTAAGCCTACATGTAATTTAATCATTTTAACTTATAACTGTCAATTGGTTATTTAATTGTAATTAATCGCATTATTGACATGAGTTCACGTGCAAATAATTGCAAATTAATCACACATTTTTATTTGTACTAAACCTTAAATTAATACTTTTCAAGTTTTTTATACTCTAATAATCAACATGGGCATGGACAAATATGGATGCTTTATGCAATATATGTGTATTATTAGTTAAAACATAGTTAACACAGAGCATGAAGAGTAGACATGTTTCATAAGTCATTGATGTTTTGCAAAGATCTTGTTTATGTCTATTAGACTCATGAAAAAAGAAACACAAGGTTCCCATTTCTTCTCTTTATTTGCACTGAACAATTCACTGACTCAAACCGGTTTATATTTTTGCATGACAGGGCAGCTCTTCTTCTGAACATGCAAAATCTATTTGCCTCTCTGTGCCACATACTGTATTTTGATGCTGCTAAATTCTCAATAAAACAGTTTTCATTGGTATATTTGTCTGTTTCTGTTGTCAGTCAATGGGGTAAATATGAAATAGCAACTGAAACGCGACCCATTAAGACTAGATTAGATGCTAATCTGCACAAAAATCCTTCTAATAAAGCCGTCATCTGATTAAACAAATAAGCTACACATACGATAAAGACAATAGCTGCGCTGTGAGTTCGGCTATACTTGCATGAATAGAGAACTATATTAATAGTTAAGCATTAAGCGCATCGCGTATAGCCTATGAAAAGGATTTTAGGGGGCCCTTTGCTTTTGGGGGCCCAAAGCAGTCGCCTACCTTTTCCTAATGGGTAAGTCCGCCCCTGAGCCTATTATATAAATGTACATTTTCCTTTGCATTACCCAAATTATATCATTTTACTACTTAATTATGACACTAAATATATTTACATCTCTGCAATTTTTCTTGTTTTACTGTTTTATTCCCTATATCCTTTATTGTCTTCCTTTTATTATTTGTTATTTATGCTGTCATCCAATGCTGTGTTTAAATGTTGAAGTTATACTTACAATAAAAAACTGAAATGAATCGTTCGATCCGAACGAACCGATTCAACCCAACGAGTCGGACTCGTCGGCGCTAACGCTACTACGCGAAGGCACGTCATGAATATTAATGAGCCCAACCTCCTATGGCTTGGCTCGGCTACTGAATATTAAAACACGTAGCGATGACGTCCAATAGTGAAGACCCGCCTCGTGAACGCGCCTTCGCCGGGAGAAGCGCTCAAACGCGCATGACACCAAAAGCAGGAACAGGAATGCTTTTTTAAATCCTCGGATCGCGATTGGGTGCACGCACACACACCTCCTCACCGACACCCATCCATCCAGAACCCGCTACACAAATAGACAGCGAACCCAGCAGGTGGTAGTCAAGCTAGTCGGTGGAATTTTCCACTACGACGTGACTAGTGACTTGTAGGTGCAGAGAACCGCTACTGAACCTCAAGACTTATCACAGCACAGGCCTGAGGAACTAACAAGCTAACTAACTAACTAACTAACTAACCAACGCAACCGAGACCCAGTTAACCCTTCAACACAGGTTTGAGCTCCTCTAAAGCTTCTGTGAGCTTAAAGCAGTGATGGACTTCCTTGCTGGATGCATAGGAGGTAAGGCATCATTTCTACTAGTACAGTAACTCCTCCTGTCTGCTAGATTAGGGCTTAGTTAAGCTCGTTAAGAGGGTCTAACCCGCTTCTATGTCAAACACAGACTGTATTTGTACATCTAGACTGCAGTAATCAGTCATACTCGCATGTGTGGAGTTTATTGTGAAGTGCGTTGATGTAATTTACACGGCTAGATGGAGACACACATGCTTAATTATTTGTAGTGGAATAGGAAGCCACGTCACGCAGGTCACGTGATAGAGTTGTGTTTATTGAGCCTCTTAAATATTGATCTATTAATCTATTATATGTGCAATCTATTTTATGTGCAAAAGAGCAGATATAATTGAAGATTAAAAAAATGATAAATTATGCCCTCTCTCTCTCTCTCTCTCTCTCTCTCTCTCATCCATCTATCATCTCAGTTACTGTATTTTCTATAGCTTCTCTTTAGCTGTTGGTTTTCTGTAGTTCAGTGTGTTGTTCTTGAGCTATGTTGAGGTAGTCGAGTCACGTGATGGAATGACTGCCGCCTTTGAAGTGAAGAATGTTACACTGTGACTGAATGATGAACGTTCTAAATGGGGTTACTTTGTGCTGATAACTATGGAAGCTTGCTTCTGCCACAAAATTGCTACTTTTGATCTTATTTCTTCTTCTTTTTTTGATATACATTCATATTTAGGACATTATTTCTCAAATTCTGACTTTTCGCTCTTCTGAGTTTATATCTGGCCATTTTGTGTTTAAAATAAATAAATAAAAAGTTTAATGCAATTTTTTTATCACACAATTCTGAGATTCTTTTCTGACTTTTCTTCTCAAATTTCACATTTCTATCTTGTAATTCTGATATGACACAAATCTTGCATTAGTTTTCTCAGAATTGCATGGCGAAAAAAAGCCGAATTGTGAGAAAGTCTATTACCTTTTTCATTATTTCATCCTGTGTTAGAAACAAGCTTCCATAGAAATCATATCATTTTGAGCCAAAGCACATTTTAGGTAGTTTGTGACCGTATGTACTGTATTTATGGTGTTTACACGTTTTCTACAACTGATTTGAATAAGTGTCATTTGTCATTAATTATTTATTCAGCATTCATTATAAATTCTATTCTATTGCAAATACATTATAGTCACAAATAAGCACTTAACTGGACAGATTTGGTCCAGTCTGTAACCAACATGAGAGGAAAAGGTGAAAGTTTAACAATCAACTATTGATAAGCAAATCTGAATATTGGCTGAGGTATTCATGGTACTTAACAAACGCATTCAGATTCACTCACAGATTGTTAGAATATGATATAGGTTAGAAATACTTCAGATGTGTGCAGAGTATGATTGACTTTAATTGAATATGTAACCTACAAGCCTCCTTGAAGTCGTCCTATTCTCTTGAGTGAATATCAATCATGCATGAGCTGCTGTGAAATGTGTTTCCCGGAAGAGCCCAGAATAACCCCCCCCCAAACGCCTGTCCATGTCCCGTCAAACACCGAGGCGTCCCACACACCCCTGCAGGAGCCAATCCCCGCCGCGGGACGGGCCACGTCTCGTTTCACATTACAGACACCGTGCGTCATAAAAGCTGGATCACAGGTTTTGTGTTCGAGCCACAGTTTGTGTTGTCCTAAGTTTATAAATGAATAATTACATTATGTGGACTATACTTTTTTTTAATTAACAAGAGCTGAAATATAGCTGAAACAGTATTTTTTCCAACTTATGCTAATATGCATAAAACATATATTAATATGTGTGTGTATATACCTTTTATTTATTTATATACTAGTTGTTTGATACTGTGAGTGTATTTTCACACGCACTCAATATTCAATAATTAATTAAATAAATGCATGTATTAATATGTTTGTGCATTGTGCATAACAATACATTATTTATAATTACTATAAAAATATACATATCTATATATACATTTTATTTTTATTTATTTATTAGTTATTTATATTAGGGCTGTGCGATATGACGATATTTATTAGATATATGCTCTTTTTCATCCATCTGATCTATATTTTCATATAGCACAGCCCTAATATATATATATATATATTTTGAGCAATGATAACTTCGCCTTACTGTATATATGATATTAAAGATAATAAATATAAAAGACATGATGGGTTAAAATGATTATTTTTAAATCAAAATAAACAATCAAGGCATGCCATTTTTCACTAAATGAACAACACTGGTAATAATGATATTTAATGATATAAAATATTTTAATACATTTTTAACATAAAATATGCCACACAGATCATTCAATGATTCAAAAAGAAAACTGAAAAAATCAGTCTTTTTAAACATTCAAGACATGTTTTCCTCGCCTATATTTTTCTCTCAAGGAATAATATTTAATGTTTTTATGCACGCCGATTTGTAAATACATTCAATGTTAATCAAATTAAAATATCTCTCTGAAGACTCTCAGAATATTTTTTTTAATCAAGTTTAGCCTGGTTTTTGTATCCGCAGGAAATATAGCGTACTGTTTATATATTCTGTATGTCACCCTGCTCTGTAGCCTTACACTATATATGTATTTTTTGGTTTTACATAACATCACTGTTATCTTAAGTCAGCTCTCGGCCCATCTCGAGTCTGTAGTAAAGGACGTGTTCTGATTGGTCAGGATGGACCAACGCCTTCGGTCCAGAGTCTGTCTCCCATCAGCTCGAGCACATGTGGATTCGTCATCATTGGTGTCTTTGGCGTGGAGCAGTATCTGCTGATGACTGCTGACTGTGAGATTTCCAGTCCATCTTTCAATGATTGCCAGCCAATGACTGACTGTGTAGTCGTGCTAAATCCAACCAGATGGAAATAAAACACCGAAGATCCTAGAATTTACACTGTTGTTCATTTACAGCTGTGCTTATAACAGTTTCATGCCAAATTCAGTGCTTAATGTGGCAATGCAGCACACAAAGTGTAGGAAACATTATGATAAAATGCCCTTTGACATCATTTTTTTTTTTAAACAAGCAGTTTATCTGATTTTTTATTTCTCAAGTCTGAGAATAAAAAGGTCAGAACAGCAGGATATAATCTCAATTGTGAGTCGTAATTCAGAATTGCAAGATGTTTTCGGAGAAAAAAAGATATAAACTCAATTGCGAGTCGTTAAAATCAAAATTGCAAGAAAAAAAGATAAACTCAGTTGTGAGTCGTAAACTCAGCATCGTGAAGACAAACTCAGAATTGAGAAATGTGTTCAGAGAAAAAAATATCAGAATTAGTATAAATGCTTTCGGAGAGAAAATATATAAACTCAGAATTGCGAGTTGTTAAGAATGCAGAGAAAAAGTCGGAAATTTTACAAAAAAGTATGACCTTTTAAACATTTTATTAAGTGAGCATTTTTATTAAGCAGACAGGTTTCTATACATAAACAGTGTTTTTATTTTAATTGCGAATCGAATTGGAATCGTTCTGAATTTTGCAAAAATCACTCTTGAATCAAAAATAGAGATCGACCGATATATCGGTTTACCGATATTTTTCCCGATATTTAAGCATTTTACCATAAACTGATATTGGTTTTTGAATTTATTTTTAATATATATATATATTTTTTTGTCATTTGTCTGTGTAAATGCAGCTGTGATAAACAGTTTTCATAATTTAGACAAAAAAACATTTTAATAATTCTGATAAAACAGTTAAGAAATGCAATAAAATACCGATGTTTTGTTTGTTATAGCTTATTTCAATATTCCAGAGAATATTATTCAGTGAATTATTCTTCACTCTTTAGTCTATTAAACAGCGTTTAAACCTAAAACTGTAGTTTAAAATGAAGTTGATATGACTCCTGTCCTTTATTTTCTCCATTTGAATACATTAGATATTATTCTGCTTATTGTTAATATCAGTGTTGCTGATGATGCTTTTTATAAATAAAATGTTGTTATTGTTGTAATTTTAAGATTAAATTTAACATGAAAATGTCAATTTTCAAGTTTTTTGTTGTTAAGACGACTGAAAGTGAAGAATGGACTTACTTCACTTACTTTATAACAGTAAATAAATATCGGTTCTGCATATCGGTTATCGGGTACATAAACATACAAATAATTGGTATCGGTTATAAAAAATCGATCACTAATCAAAAACCTATGAATCGTGAATCGATTCGCAGTCTACCCAAAGATTCACAGCCCTAGTAAACACTATATATTGCTCAATATTTAGGCGTACTACTTCTCTTTTCTGTGCAGGTGCTGCCGGGGTCCTCGTCGGACATCCCTTCGACACGGTTAAGGTTAGTAATCATCAACTCGTGTTGTGCTTTTGCTGTACATAGGTTGAGTAAATCGGTCATCTGATCCGGCTGTTGATTTCTTAGGAACTCTCTTAAAACAAGTGAGCAAACAGTTATCATTGCTATTTTTGGCTGATGTTTAACACAGGGAGCTTGTTATCTGTCGTGACACTATCCATGTCATGCTGAACCCCATGACTTAAAAATGACTTCTGTTGCTAAATAAATCAGTTTGTGAAAGCACATCATACCTGACCCTAACAGGGTTACTAACTAGAAGTAGTGATGCAACTAACTGTTCATTTATATTATCATTCTATTCTGTTATATTTATATCATTACATTTATTTATATCATTTTAATTTTAACACACTCTCTCACACACACACACACACACACACTATTTAATAATTTTATATAATTTAATTTTGAGTATTAACTTTAAATATGGCCGTTTTTAATTACAATTGTATTATTTATTTAGTCTGAATTTATCTGGTCAGGTTTACTGCTTTACATTCATTGAGATTTCTAAAAATAAATCATTAAAAATAATCACTCATATCTTTGTTTAAAGATTTTGCACCTATATTTTATACTCTATATATTTATAGTTAGCAGCTTGTGTTTCAACTAAAATAAATACATTGCTAACTAACTAAAACTAATTGAGGTGAGTATTTGAATTAGTTTTAGTGCATCATATCTATTTAATTAATTTTCTGACTTGAATTATTAATACTGATGTAAAAAAATTTAAAACAACGCAAACAAAGTAATATTTTTGTCACTTGTATGTTTGGTTTTATTTGTTTATTTATTAGTTTTTTTTGCTTATTTTACTTGTCTTGAAAATGTAGACCCTACTTGGAAGAATTTAATTGAGAAATGATTAATAATATAACAATTGTTTACATTTGTAGGTATATAGATTTTTATAGTTGGTTTTGTTTGAAGTGATTTACTGTAAATGTGTTATTGGATCACTTCGTGCAAGGTTTATAACTAGACTGCAACCAGCGCTGGTCTTCAACCACTAGACCTCAATGGTGTTCACCTGTTTCCATATTCATCAGAAGCTCTAACGAACGAGCTCTGGTTTTCATGGGTTTGTTTGTAGTAATCGGGTTGTCTCTTCTGTAGGTTCGTCTTCAGGTCCAAAGTGTGGATAAACCGCTTTACCGAGGGACATATCACTGTTTCCAGTCCATCATACGTCAAGAGTCAGTGAGTGGAAACTTCAGTGGTTTTAACTACCGCATAGTCTCAGCCTCAGCCCACGGCCCGTTGCTAAACGTCTGATGCATATATGGTAGAGGTCTGCACGGGCTCAAAACTGAAGCCCGAACCCGGCCCGTACCCGAGATCGTCTGACCCGACCCGACCCGAGCGGCACAGTTAAATTTAGAGCCCGAACCCGACCCGAAATCCCCCCCCCCCCCCCAACGAATAACTAAAAAAAAAAGGAAAAAGGTTGCATTTCACGATTGTTTGTGAACATCAGGTGCAGCGGTCGCATACATTCTGCCGAGTTTATGAATTTTGTATGGACAAGAAGATGATGACCGTGCAAATTATGGTCATTTTTTGTCAGTTAAGGCTCGTTAGCATTCTGTCTACTTTAAATCAGACATAAGATCTTAAATAAGATTGTATATTTGAATGAATTAATCATTTATTTGGAGAGAGAGAGAGAGAGAGAGAGAGAGCGAGAGAGAGAGATCGAGAGAGAGAGAGAGAGAGAGAGAGAGAGAGAGAGATGAGAGAGAGAGAAGAGAGAGAGAGAGAGAGAGAGAGAGAGAGAGAGAGAGAGAGAGAGAGAGAGAGAGAGAGAGAGAGAGGAAAGTTGCGCGTGCATGTGAACCTGCGTCTGCGCGTCTCTCTCTATAAGCAATGAGGCTTAGTTACTTCAAAAACAGCGATTTTGCCGCCTCATTGCAGATAAATATAATGTTGTGACTTGCGAGTCAGTAGCCTGTCGAAGCTATTTTACTAATAAAAGTTTCCGTGCTGTTTGTGCGCGATCTCTGATATGTGTGTGCGTGCGTCTATGAAAGCAGCGAAGCCTCTGCATATAGTTTGGGTTTAGCTACAAACCCGACCCGACCCGAGCCCGAAGCTATCCATTAAACATTAACCCGAAACCCAACCCGACAGTATTTCGGGACCCGCGGGTTCGGGTCGGGTAGCAGACCTCTAATATATGGTACACTTCAGGCGTGTCAAAGTCGTCGTCGGATTGGTTCGATTATACAGGATTTCCGGGAGACGTGTGTGTCGCGTTCTTTAACGTTCCGCCTGGAAACAAAGATGCCGTGGCACCAAACCCTCTCACGAAAGAAGAAAGCCGTCGTGTTTAGAAACGTGCGGCGAACGCTTATCAGAGTTAGATTAAATGCTGGAGATTCAAAAGTATGTGAAATATTTCACGTTCGTGGCATATAATCTTTAAAATACATCCGAGAGTTTCACACTCTCTCTGTTATTGTGGCGCCCCGAAACATGACGCTGAACGAAACGAACTGTGATTGGTTGTTTGACATGTCAGTCAAATGGCCTCATGGGCGGGGCTTAGCCAATGAACGCGGCGGCCATCTATTCCGGTCCTTCAGCCGTCAGTCTGGCTACAAACTCTCAAAAACTTTTATTTCAATTAATTTTAATTGGTGCTTTTATTAATATTGTATTAACATTATTTAGTTGCATTTTAAAATAATTATTCTGTATACTTCGGTGAATTGTATTTATTTATTTAAATTAATTATTATTTTATTTTAATTTTTTTAACACTTACACCGAAAACCAGATCTGTGTCGTGGGAAAGTCCTGCAATCTGGGTCACATTCAGCTGCGGTGTAAGTGTGTCAAAAGTACTGAGGAACGGTACTTCAGTTTAAGTACAGAAAATATGTCAAGCATTTTACTCAATTCAAAGTCTAAGTAACTACACAAAAGATACGTCCCCTAAAGCATAACATTTAATTGCACTTAAGTATTTAATGAGGCAAGCAATAAGAGGAAGTTGAGATTTTTGATGCAAAAATATTTATATATACACCCCAAAATAATACATAAATATAGTACTAAATTACCAATACACAAGACTAACCATTGTTTATTTATTGAAGAGAATAACTGACTTTAAAAAAAAAAAAAGTTTCTCCCGAGAAAATACAATATTTCTGTGCGTAAGATTGTATGTTATTGATATTTATTTAGCTAGTTTGATTGACTTGATTTCACTGCTGGTCAATGTAAACACTGTAAAGAGTTTTTTAAGGTTGTTCACATTAATATTAAAATATGAATCCTATTAAAGTCTGACCTATATATATTTTTTTTTAAAGTCACACACAATTGAATTTTTTATTTATTTTATTAACAATTTGCTAAATGTAATAATTTAGCAAATATTTGAATTAATATTCATCACTAATTTCTCAATAAATAGTATTTTTTCCTTATCCAAATGACATTGAAAGTCAAGGCAAGAGTAAATGGTAACAGTTTTTGGGTGACAATCTTTTCAGACAAACTCTGAACTATAATAATGGTTAAAGTGAAACTATATCAATATTGTTTTTTTATTCTAATATTTGAATTAATATTTTAGTCATTTTATGTTTTACTTTATTAATATTTATTTTATTTGATATATTATAGTTTTTGTTTGTAAAATATTGCATACAATTCATTGAAGTATAGTTGTTAAGACTTATGCATTTTATTATTCTCTGGTCATGAATGTAGTCTTGTTTTTTATACTGATATGGCATAAAATGGTAAATAAATAAACAATGATTTAAATGCTTGACACCTCTGGGGCTGCTTTTGATATATGTGCGTGTGTGACCCTGGACCACAAAACCAGTCATAAGGGTCAGTTTTTTTAATTGATATATGGTTTGTTAGGATCGGACAATATTTGGCTTAGATACAACTTTTTGAAAATCTGGAATCTGAGGGTGCAAAAAAAATCAACATATTGAGGAAATCATCTTTAAAGTTGTTCAAATTAAGTTCTTAGTAATGCATATTACTAATAAAAATTAAGTTTTGATATATATACATTAGAGAACTTGCAAAACATCTTCATGGAAAATGATCTTTACTTAATATCCTAATGATTTTTGTCATAAAAGAAAAATGGATAATTTTGACCGATACAATGTATTGTTGGATATTGCTACAAATGAAGAGCTCTTTTCCAAAACGCTATAAATCCATTTGAATAGTTTTCATGAAAATGACATTTTTTTTACCTAGACCCATACATTTTGTTAATATTTAATTTATCCTGTTAAAATGGTCTGTTGGCTCAGTCTGAACATGTTAAACAATGATTGTTAAATGAAACAACAATATTGTTGATTATAAATGCAAAGTGTTTTTTGTTTTTTTTTCAAAACGCTACAAATCCATCCTTTTTTTTATTTATTTTTTTGGTTTGTCAAAAAAAAAAAAAAAGAGAACATGCAACATATGACATCAGGGACTCATACTATAAACCGGCCGCACCAGCCTTGTGTTGATGTAACCCCCCCGGGTCCACACCATCACACCGAACGGGTCTCGAACCCGGGTTTCCGGCGCGGCAGGCGGGCGCTCTAACAAGGAACGCCAAAGGCTACAGCCTCTAGCGTCAGTCGGTTCAACACCACCTTTACTGGCATACACATCTGTTACATTGACATCCCATATTAACGCGGTATTAATATGGGTATTAATGCGCCACCAGAGAACCTTCTTTTTTTGTTGTTTTTTGTGATTTTCTTTGTCCAGTCTGCGTTTTCTACCCCCAGGTGTAGGTCTCACTGGCTCATCCAGGCCATCAAAAGTGTTATTAGAGTTTAAAGCACTCATTTGAAGACTGAGCACAAACAAACGCTTCAAAGCGTTGCCATGTTGGATTGCATCGAACGAATTCTGATTGATCGAGAGGACATTTAGGCTAAAAACAGGTTCGGCGCTTATAGCGGTTTGGAAAAGAACTGCATCTTGCAGTACATTTTAAACAAGGAAATATAGCGATTTGGCATGAAACATTGATGGAGCAGTGAATAGGTTCAGTACACAGCAAAATGGCATTAATTTGGCGTTTATCGCGTTTTGGAAAAGAGCTCTTCAAATATACCTGTTGCTTATGACTGCTTTTGTGCTCTAGGCTCACATATATGCATGTAAACTAATGCACCTTGGATCACTTTGTTTCACCTTCTCTGCAGATGTTTGGCCTTTATAAAGGCATTGGGTCACCCATGATGGGCCTGACGTTCATCAACGCCATCGTCTTTGGTGTTCAGGGCAACACCATGCGCATGTTGGCCAAAGATACGCCCATGAACCAGTTCCTAGCCGGAGCGGCGGCCGGCACCATTCAATGCGTGATCTGCTGCCCGATGGAGCTGGCCAAGACCCGAATGCAGATGCAAGGAACGGGTGAGAAGAAGTCGTCCTCTCGAAAGGTCTACAAAAACTCGCTGGACTGCCTGGCTCGCATTTACCAGCGCGAGGGTTTGCGAGGAGTCAACCGAGGAATGGTTACGACTCTCATCCGAGAGACGCCGGGATTCGGCGTTTATTTCCTCGCGTATGACCTCTTGACGCGTTCTCTGGGGTGCGAGCCGGAGGATCCGTACTTGATTCCCAAACTGCTGTTCGCCGGCGGCATGTCGGGAATCGCGTCTTGGCTTTCGACGTATCCGGTGGACGTGATAAAATCCCGATTCCAAGCCGACGGAGTTGGCGGTAAGTACCAGTACAGTAGCATCATGGACTGCACAAGGAAGAGCATCCAACGCGAAGGTTGGCGGGTTTTCACACGTGGACTTACTTCCACTCTTTTACGGGCTTTTCCGGTCAACGCAACCACTTTCGCTACGGTCACGCTCTTCCTTTTGTATGTACGTCCGGAAGAGGGATCGAAAGATTGCGAAGCGGCTCTAGCTTCGCATCAAGCGCCGTTGCAGCAGCAAGCGGAACCGTCCAGTCTGTGAGTAACCCAATCTTCCTGGGATAGCGACTAGCGTAACACTTCCCGAAATAATGGCTGACCTGTTACTAAACAGTTTCTGTGCATTGAGCACGTCTGTCCACTGTAAACGGAATTGCACAACCTTTCTCTCCGTACAATGACTTGAGTTCTGCGTATGTAAATATATTTTTTATATTCAATGATATTTAACAAACACGTTCCCTGTGTCTGCCTTACGAGAGCTGAAAGAATCCGACCTTTGAAAGTAAGAGTTTGCGTGTTGATGGTAATCAACAGCTCCTTTTGTTGTTACTTGGCAGAACTAGACAAACTTACTTTGACGTTGCAAATTATTGCTACACCGAAGAAAATCCAGTGTCTAAACAAATCCTCAAGTTTAGATAGGGTGGACACCAGTTAATGTGAATGAAAGGAGGCAGTGATGTGTGGATGTAAACCGTAGGTTGTGCTGTTTTAAGGTTTTAGGTCATTTGTGTTTTAGACTGAAAAGTTTTGGAAAGGTGCATTTTGGAAAAGTAGTCACCAAGGTCCTTCCCAGCCTTGTTTTTGTTTGCATCAAACTTAACTTGGCCTCTACCCTGGCTAAGTTAATACCCCGGACAAAAGATTAAATGTGTACTCTCAACTCCACCCAGGCATTCACAAATATGATTTTGGCACTGGAGAATTTAGTCTTTGTTAATGTGATGTTTTTAATCTGAGGAGTGAGAACCTCCTTTTAGTGGAAGCTGCTGGTGAAATTGCCTACAAGTTTGCGATATATTGGCCCACTGTCAAAGTTGTGAAATGAATACGGTAGACACCAAATTACATTTGCTAAAGTTTCTAAATCACTACTGTGGCATCTGAGGAACTGTTGATGTTGTCTACTTGAATTGCATTAGCCTGAATTCATTTGGTTCCTGGTGTACTGAAAAGAGAATAAACCAAAGGTTTTTGCCCGACAAATCAAATTCTGTCCCCTCAATGTAAGCCCTGAATTTATGGTGTATTATCTACAAAATTAATGCAATATTTGCATGTTCTCTGTAACGTAATAAAGTGTTTCGATACAGGTTGTATCGGGGCCAGTGGAGGTCAACTGTAACTATATCTAAACAGTTTTAAGTTACCTGTTGTGTTTAAGTAACGTCTTTTGATTTATTGATGCATGTAGGTTGTCTCTAAGATCAATATATATTTTATGTTTGTATATATCGAGGCTGGAATTTTCTCAGCATACAGAAAGATGTGTAAATCGAGTTCATATGTTTGATTTCAGAGTGCTGAATGTAGGAGACTAAAACATGCACTTGGGAAAGAAGTTGACAGAAGAGGTTTGCCTGGTTTTTAAAGAATGTGCTGCTCATTTTGTAACGGTTACGGATTGTACGTTGTGTTAAATGTAAATATGTAGTATTCCATTAAAAAGGGAAGTTTAGACAGATGCATTGAAAACAAAATGTTTTGTGTGGTATCTGTGAGAAATATAAATAAACTGTTATGGCGTTAGATTGGTTGCAGAAGTACTAAAGTAGTTTTAATTTGAGTAGTTTTAGTTTTATTTCTTTTTTAGGTTTGATGTTACTGCTGTTGTTGAACAGATGGATCTGTATTGAATCTGATGAAATGTTATGGAATTAAATGTTTGTCCTATTTTTGTATAAACAAGTTTAGTTCTGTGCTGCTCCCATATGAAAAGTGGTTGGCCAAAAACCAATTAATAAATTGCTTTTGGTCAGCTAAAATATGTGAAAATAAATGGGATAAATGATATATCTTGTGTTTTTTGTCTTTATTTATTACTTGTTGTAAATTGATGTTGATTTCATGTGGTGGGAAAACACAATAATTTGATTCTGTGATTTATTAGTATTTTATTAAATGTCTAACATGAAAATGCATTTCAACACATACATTTTCCAGTATTGCCTTCATGTTATTTTGATTATTCATATTTGTGACCCTGGATCACAAAACTAGTCTTAAATGTCCGTGTTTCAAAATTGAGATTTATACATCATCTGAAAGCTGAAAAAAATAAGCTTTTTAGGATAGGACAATATTTGGCTGAGATACAGCTATTTGAAAATCTGTAATCTGAGGGTGCAAACAAATCTAAATACTGAGAAATTCACTTTTAAAGTTATCAATATGAAGTTCTTAGCAATACATATTACTAATAAAAAATTTAGTTTTGATATATTTATGGTAAGACATTTACAAAATATCTTCATGGAACATGATCTTTACTTAATATCCTAATGATTGTTGGCATAAAAGAAAAATGTATTTAACCCCGCTAATTTTGACCCATACAATGTATTTTTGGCTATTGCTACAAATAAACCCTAGCAACTTAAGACTGGTTTTGTGGTCCAGGGTCACATTTATGGTTTGACTATTGTTTAATCCTTTAGAGGATTCCAGGTACTAGTCTTAAAACTAGTGAACAAACAAATCTAGGTGAGACTGCACAACTGCTCAAGACACATTACTCATCCTGGGATTTCTTTCCAGGCACACCATCTCTAGTTTTAGCACGCAGCTTGTTTACTTGAGATTCTGCAATGTCTGCCCGCTCTTCTGCCTCTTCTAGCTCATGCTGCAGTTTTCTGAATTTGGCCAGGTTGGCATTTGCCTGTTCCTCTGCTTCTTCAGCAGAGCGTTTATAAGATTTTACTTTCAGTTGTAGTTTGTCCACCAAGTCCTGCAGTCTTGCCAAGTTCTTGCGATCCTCGTCCGTCTGATAAGTCAGCTCTTTAATGCGTCGCTCATACTTTCTCACACTTTTAATAGACTCTGAACCTCGCTTTTGCTCTGCATCCAACTCATTCTCAAGATCACGGATACGTGCCTCCATTTTCTGTAGCTGCTTTTTCCCTCCTTTCATTGCTAATTGCTCTGCTTCATCAAGACGGTGCTGTAGGTCCTTAATGGTCTGTTCCATGTTCTTTTTCATCCTTTCAAGGTGTGCACTAGTGTCTTGTTCCTTCTTTAACTCTTCAGCCATCATAGCTGCATCAGTGATGGCTTTCTTTGCCTTTTCTTCTGCATTGCGGTTCTCTTGCACCAGCTCCTCCATTTCATTTTGTAGCTGAAGCAGATCTGACTCGTGCTTCTTCTTTTGGTTGATGAGGCTGGTGTTTTGGGTGTGCAAGAGCTGCATCCTCTCGGTTGCTTCAATAAGTTCTTGTTCAGCTAGTTTACGACCTCTCTCGGTTTGTTCCAGCACTGCTCTCAGTTCTTCTAGTTCTGCTTGAATCAGGTTGTTTCTGCGCTCCAACAAGGCAATGTTTTCTTTGAGATCATCATTACTGTGAAGTGTGTCATCTAGCTGTAGTTGATTGTCCTTTAAGCACGACTGGATCATCTTCAGCTGCTTCTGAGCATCAGCTGCCTGTCTGTTGGCCTGGTTTAATTGAATTTCCATTTCATTAAGATCTCCCTCCATCTTCTTTTTTACTCTTAAGGCCTCGTTACGGCTTCTCGTCTCTGCCTCAAGGGAGGCCTGCAAGGATTCAACCATACGCTGGTAGTTTCTTTTTGCTTGTTCCATTTCCTCATCCTTCTCAGCCATCTTGCGCTCAACATCTGCCTTCAACTGGTTGAACTCCAGCTGTGCTCGTAGGATCTTACCTTCTTCATGTTCAACTGAAGCATCAGCTTCTTCTAGTGCAGACTGCAACTCTGTTTTCTCCTGTTCCAGCTGTTTCCTCAGTTTTTCTAACTCATGGACACTCTTCCGTCCTTCTCCCACTTGATCTGTTAAGTCTGAGATCTCCTCCTGTAGATTTTTATTTTCCCTCTTAACAGTCTCAAGGTGATCAAGAGTTTCTTCATAGGAATTCTTTAGTTTAAAAAGCTCGGTACTTAAGCTGCGGGCTTCCTTTTGCGCTCCCTCAAGCTCACACTGTGACTCTTCGTACTTTTGTTTCCACTCCGCCATGACTTTGTCAAAGGATCTCTGTTTTTTGTCCAGGGTTGCTGATGCTGCATTTGACCGTTCAAGGTCTAGCATCAGATCCTCAATCTCATTTTGCAGGCGATGTTTTGTTTTATCAAGCGAAGAACACTTTGCATTCACTGCTTCCACTGCTTCCTCTGCTTCTTGCAATTTTTGTACAAGCTTCTTCTTGGCTTCCTCCAGTTCCTCCATTCTCTGAATTCCGTCGGTCTCATACCTTGCCCTCCACGTTGCTACCTCTGTATTGGCCTTGGATAATGCCCGTTGGAGCTCAGCTTTTGCTTCTTGTTCCTCCTCAAATTGCTCTCTTAGTAAGTCACAGTCGTGACGGGCCGACTGTACAGCATGAGCAAGACCATTCTTTGCTTTCACCTCTTCCTCAAGTTGCCTTCTCAGATCTTCAAGTTGCTGGGTGTAGGAGGTCTTTCCTCTAGTAAGTTGGGAAATCAGACATTCCTTCTCTTCAAATTGTCGTCCAAGTTCCCCATTTTCAGCCAGCAGCTTGGCTTTCTGAGTTGACAAATCATTCAGAGCTCTCTGGGCTTCTTCAGCTTTTGACCTATATTCATTCATCTGATCTTCCAGTGAACGGCACATCTTTTCAAGATTTACCTTGGCTTTTACAACACTCTCCATGTTTGAAGAAATGTCATCCAATTCCAACTTGAATTCAACTTTTTCTTTCTCCAACTTTTGTTTGACCCTTTGCAAATTGTCAATCTGTTCCGCTAGTTCAGATACACTGTCTGCATGCTTCTTCCGAAAGGAGGCAGTAGTGGCCTCATTCTGAAGGGTGGCTTCCTCAAGGTCCCTGCGCAACTTTTGAAACTCAGCCTCCCTTTTTTTATTGAGTTCTACTTGAGCACATGTGGCCCCACCTGCCTCTTCCAGGCGCTCACTAATGTCCTCCAGTTCTTGAGAAATATCAGATCTTTGTTTCTCCACCTTTGCACGAGCCGCACGCTCTGCATCCAGCTCCTCCTCCAGTTCTTCAATTCGAGCTTGATTTTCTTTTAGTTTTTTCTGCAACAGTACTGAAGCTGTTTGCTCATCTTCAATCCTTCCGTTCAGCTGATTCATTTCAAAGTCTTTCTTTTTAAGTTTTTCCTCTAGCTGCTGTTTGTCATTCTCCAAATCCATTACATTCTCTTGAGTCAGTTTCACGTCTCCTTCCAGTTTTCTTTTGCTTCGCTCTAAGTCAATCCTAACTTTTTTCTCTTGCTCCAATGAGCCTTCAAGGTCATCCACCTGTTGTTCAAGCTTAGCTTTTGCTTTTGTCAATGTATTTACTTTATCCTCCTCACTTTGAAGGTCATCCAGTGTTTGCTGGTGAGCCTCTTGTAAAGCTTTTTTCTCTTTGGTGAGTTTCATTATGTTTTCATCAAGAGATGCCATTTCTTCGGTCAGATTCTTTACTTTGTTCTCAGTGGCATGTTTTTCCTTTTCCACCTTGGCCAATGTCAGCTCTAAGTCATCTATATCTTTCTTGAGCTCAGAACATTCATCCTCCAACTTGCGTTTCTTGGCTGTGAGGTCTGCGTTTATCTCTTCCTCATCCTCTATACGTTCTGACAGCTCTTTGACTTTTGCTTCTAGCTGGATTTTGCTTTTTATGAGCTGTTCACATCGTTCTTCAGCATCCGTTAGGGTGTCTTGCTCTGATTGCAGCTGAAGAACCAAATCATTCTTCTCTTGAAGAAAACTGACCATCTTCTCCTCTAACTCTTTCCTCCTGGACTCCGATTTCTCCAACGCTTCTTTTAACTTACTGAATTCATCCTTCATATTTGCCATCTCCTTTTCAGACTCTGCACTCTTTAGCAAAGGTTTTATCTTAAAGAACAGTTTCATCCATGGCCAGTTTTTCACACCAAGGAAGGAACGAAGGTTCCACTGGATGACCATGAGGGCATCTCTTTGTTCCACCAGTTTCTGATACTCAACTCTCATCAGTAATCCACGAGCATAAGCTTGAATCCTAGTAAAAATACGAGAGAGTTGGTCATCTCGCATCTCTTCTAACGTACCAAGCAGGCCAGCTTTGAAAAATACTTTTGTGTGGCCAAATTTGTATTGCGTATGGTCAATGTCTAATGAGCCTAACAGCTTCTCTGCACTTTTCTTGTTTTCAATGAACTGACTTTCTGGGATGGCAGATGCATTTAGGATTCTGTACCGCTGTTTGAAATCACCATAGAGGAGCCTGTTTGGGAAACCTTTCCTGCAAATCCTGATACCCTCCAGTACACCATTGCAGCGAAGCTGGTGCATGACCAAACAGTTGTCCATGATTCCAGGAGTCTTGCTCTCATTTGGAATCAAACAACGGACAAAGTGTGGGTGTGTGGTTTTCAGATTGGTCATTAATTTGTTAAGGTTTTCTCTGTGCAGGGCGGACACTGTCTGAAAAGATGACCCCTTTTTCTTGGCCCCTTTCCCACCAGACTTTTCTGCTGCCTCGGTTGCCGCATAATTTGAGAATATATGACTCAACAATTTCAGAGAGGATTTTTGATAGAGCCCAACTACGGTTTCATTCAGTGGGTCTTTGTTCTTCATCAGCCAGCCGGAAATGTTGTAGTCAACAGTACCTGCATAGTGGCCCAAGGCAAAGTGCGCTTCTGCCTTTCCCTTCACAACTCGTGGCTTCTGGAAAATGTTTGTCTTGCCCAAATGGTTGTCATACAGCTTTGCTTTGAATGTCTGATCACTGGCCTTGGGAAACATGCACTCTTCCTCGAGAATGGACATGATCCCTAGGGGTTTCTCAATCAGATCGATGCAGGCTTGCAGATCCATCCCAAAGTCAATGAACTCCCAGTCAATCCCCTCTTTTTTGTATTCCTCTTGTTCCAAAACGAACATGTGGTGATTGAAAAACTGTTGCAGCTTTTCATTGGTAAAATTGATGCAGAGTTGTTCAAACGTGTTGAAATCAAAGATCTCAAAGCCAGCAATGTCTAGTACGCCGATGAAATATTGCCGTGGTTGCTTTGTGTCAAGGGATTGGTTAATTCTTACCACCATCCAGTTGAACATTTTCTCATACACTGACTTTGCCAGTGCACCAGTTGAGTTATACACTTGGTCCACACTCTGTCCTTTTGTAACATACTCATTGCCTACCTTGACCCTTGGATGGCAGAGTCCTTTAAGCAGGTCAGCAGAGTTCAGCCCCATTAGATAAGCTGCCTTATCTGCATTTTCAGTACCGTCAGGCTCTGCCTGCTCTTCACGCTGTTTCTGTTTGAACTTCATATTGCCAAAGTGCATGATAGCACCCGTCAGCTTGTAGACTCCCATCTTTTCTTCAGCTGTGAAGCCAAGTACATCAAATGCCTTATCAGTAGCAAGCAGCTCCTCATTGTCATTGATGGACGCAATGGATACTTCTCCTTGGGAGATGTAAGAGTAGTCATATGGATTATTGGTTATCAACATCATGTCCAGTAGTTCAGGCTTTTCATTGGACAGTATTTGGAAGAAAATATGGTAGTTCCTCTCAGCTTTAAGTTGGAAGGTCACCCGAGACTTCTCCAGCAGGTACGTTTCGATATCAGCCGAGGAGAGTTTACCGCTAGTCCCGAAATGAATGCGGATGAATTTCCCAAAGCGAGATGAGTTGTCGTTTCTCACTGTTTTAGCATTGCCGAAAGCCTCGAGTGCAGGGTTAGCCTGGATAATCTGATCCTCCAGGGTTCCCTTGCTGGAGTCTTTTTTCGCTCCGCCCACGGCAGCAATGCTTGCAAAATACTGGATGACTCTTTTGGTGTTGACAGTCTTCCCAGCTCCGGATTCTCCGGTGATAAGGACAGACTGGTTCTCCCGGTCAGTTAGCATGTATTGATAAGCATTATCTGAGATGGAAAAGATGTGAGGCGGGGCCTCTGATCTCTTCTTACCTCTGTAAGCCGCAACTACTTCTGAGACGTACACGGGTAACAACTTGTAAGGGTTGACGGTTACGCAGAACAGCCCTGAGTAGGTGTAGATCATCCAGGCTGCGTAACGCTCTTTGAGGTTGAACAGCACTGCAGGCTCGTGAAGGAAAGTGAGCATCGCCATGTCTTCGATTTTATCAAATTTAGGCGGGTTCTGCGGATGGACGTCTCCATCCTTGACGGTCACGGTCCTCCCGTCCTCAGTCTTTACAGTCACCTTCCCTCCTTCCTTGCTGACAATTTGCCCCTTCACATACTCCACCTTTTCATCCACAACAAAGCATTCGGTCTTGATGTCAAAAACTCTCGTCTGAGCTTCTAGACGCTCTTTGTCCGTCTTCCTCAGAAAGGGAGCGGCCTTCCCAAACTCTGCCATCAGAGCATCACCCATAGTGACTTGCTTGAGATTTCCAGGCACAGAGAGATTTGATGAGCACACCTCGTCTGAGGAAACTTTAAAGAAGCAACCCACTAGTGCTTGGTTTTTATAGAGGGTAACAGAGATCCAAATAAGGATGTGAAAGGAAAGAACACAAGGGAAGGGATTTTATCAAGAGTTAAAAGTGGTGTGGGGTCAGTAACAAGACCTTTAGTTGTTGATGTCCTTATATAGACAACAAACACCTCCCTGATTGTTTCCGTCCTTCAGAAATATTAGACACACCTCTAGTATTAAGCATGATTCTCACATTTTCTTTGCAATTAATCCAATGCATAAACACATTGTTTATGCGATTCATGATTTAGAAAAATGCAGAGGAGCCCAAAAACCTTAGACCACTTTTTTGGGGGTCAAAATGGGATCCTAATAATATATTTGTAACGAAAATAAATGGTTGGAATGGAATGCAAAAAAAGTTTTTTTTGTTAACTTTTGTGCCACAATATGTTCATATATGATGTTTTTTTTATTTTTTATTCAGGGCACATTAAATTGATCCAAAGTAACTATTGTATAGCTATTTTTATACCTTGTATATTTGTATTCAGCAAAGAAGCAGTAAATACAACAGATTTCTCCTTAATTACATGCTGTTATTTTGAGCTTCCTATTCATCAAAGAATACAGAAAAAATTGTTGTATGGTTTTCCACATAATCAGAAATGTTTCCGCATATTAGCATATTAGAATGATTTCTTAAGACTGGAGTAATGATGCTGAAAATTCAGCTTTGATCACCGAAATAAATTAAATTTTAACAGATATTGACATAAATCAAAGTAAAAATATTTAACTGTTTCTATTGTATTTATGCTTAGATAAATGCAGCCTTGGTGAGCAGAAGAGACTAAAAACAATACAAAATTACTCTAAACTTTACAGTATAGTAACATACATATATGGCAAAATAATAATTTTGGAAAATAATGCATGGGCAATACTGAAACAGAAAGCTGATCTTGTACTGTTGTTCTTAAGTAGGACGAAGAAGTGCTCTAATGAGAGCTGAGAGTCAGGAATGTGTTCGTCTTTTATCTTTGTTGGACTTTATCAGCGCTCCTCTGATAGATGCTGGAGACGCCTGTGAGATCGCTGACAGCGAAGGACGTCTCGACTCATCTTCACTCAGAAACACCCCTGAAATAGAGCGCAGGAATGAAACGAAGGCTGTTCCTCTTGTTATTATCTGCCTCGCTGTACTGTCTCTGAGCTGAGAAACGAAGAATGACTAGCATTTCATGAATGAGGCTCGATGTTCATCAGCTTGTCCTTTTGTCAAAGAATCACGTTTCTTTATGCAAACTTTAGTTTGAAATCTCTTTAAGCAGATTTTGGGTAGAATTATGACATTGTGTTTGTGGTCATGTAATTAAATTATTTTATTCCATGCGTGAACGCAGCATTGGTATTGTATTATGGATATATTTATGCTTGTATTTTTATATTTTCAATATTTGATTTCACATTTAGTGTTATTTTAGTTTCATTTTGATATACATAAGTATATATATATTAATTTGCATAGTAATGATGATTTTATTTAGCTTTAATTTGTTTTCAGTTTTAGTAATTGTAGCACAACCTAACTGCTAAGGCAACATTTATCATTTTTAAGTGCTTTTTTGTATTCATATTTTAATTTCACTGATTTCAATGAACAAAAATAATTTGTAATAGTTTATTATTAAAAGTGAGATATATATTACACCTAAGTTTAGCAATTTTATCTGCTTTTATCATTTATTTTCATTTTAGTTTTATATATATTTTTGTATTTCTGTAAAAAAAAAAAAAATGGTTTTAATCAAAGTAATGTCTGCAGATTGATCATTTAAATTTTTACAGTTTCAAGTTTAGATATTGTGCTTTTGCCATTTTTCTAAATTTTTTCAGTTTTAATTGTAGTATTTGCTGTGCTTTTAAATATGTATAATTTTTCACATTTTTAAGTGTTTCGTCTAATATTTATATTTTATTTAATTTCAGCTTTACTCAAAAAGTTCACACATTTTTTTATAGATTTAATCAGTGTACAATAACAGCACCTCATGTAATGTGCATGCATGTTATGATTTTACAATCAGTGTTATTTCAGAATAATTTAGATTTTTCATTTTAATTTACATTACACTTTTTACATTCAATGTATGTTTGTATTTTTCAGTTTTTGAGCTTGAGTAAAAACACGCAGTATTTGTCAGTATTTCTCGTCAGATAAGTCCTCTCAGAAGTAAAGTGCTGCGTCAGTAAATGAGTTCATCAGGCAGTGTTCACACGTGTTCACGCTACACAACGCTTGATATAATCAGTGTGTGGTCAGAATGATCAGAAACAGACAGAAATGATCTACATGAATTTGATAAGGACTCTTATTAAACATCCATCAATCATCAGACGTGCTTTAACAGCTTCCCCTTGTTTCTTTCTTCTTTAAACCATGTATTCAATACAATCAATGCTTTAGCAGATCAAACACAGTTTGTAAATTTAATGCTTAAAAATGAGGAACAGATTTGACATGCAATTTATAACATTTGCAAAAACAGTTATGAATGATAAAAATCATTTACATCTTGAAATACAAAATCCAGACTCTCTACGGCCTGCTGGATTACAGAATTATAACATCATTTAACAGATGCTTTCATCCAAAGTCGAACAGCAATACAAGTTACATTTTAAAGTCAACATGATTCATAATTCATGTTTCTGGTATCATTGTTATGGACGCTTGTTTCTGCCACCGGATAAAAAAGGGTAATTGTGACTTTAATCTCACAATTCTAACTTTATATCTCATAAAGTCAGAATTGAAAGAAAAAAATATTGTGAGATATAAAGTTAGAATTGTGAGAAAAAAATTGAATTGTGAGAAAAATTTGAATTGCGAGATATAAAGTCAGAATTGAAAGAAAAAAACATAATTGTATCTCGCAATTCAAATTTTCTCACAATTCTGTCTCCCTTCGCAATTCCCTCTTTTTTCTTGCAATTCAGACTTTTTTCTTGAAATTAAATGTATTACAATTCTTAGTCCATATCTCACAATTCTGCCTTTATATCTCACAATTATGACAGACTTTTTCTCATATTTCTGAGTTAAACTCTCACAATTCTGACTCTTGTGCTTGACTTTTTATCTTGCAGTTCTGTTTGTATCTCTCACATTTCTGATTCTGACCTTTTCACCACCAATTCTGACTTTACACAATAAAAAAAAATTCTCACAATTCTGAGTTAATCTCTCTTTTTTTTTTTTTTTTTTACTAATTTAGAATTACCATTTTTGTCTCGCAATCATAAGTAAACACCTCAAATCCATTTTTTTTTTTTTTCAGAATTGCAAGAAATAAGGTCACAATTACCATTTAATTACCTTTGTCCTGGAGGCAGAACCAGGCTTCCATACATTGTGATGGATTTAATAACCCATCAGCTCAGTCTATGTTACACAATGTCAAAGGTTCTGTGTGAAAGCATTACTGACGGTTACTCCTCCGTCAGCAGCCCAGCTCAGGGTTGTTCCAGTAGATCCGGAAGGTCCAGAGTCTCTAAAGTGCTAACGGTCAGCATCGGGACATGCGTTTGCGGTACTGCTCCACCAGCGGCACCAGACAGCGAGGAGAAGCGGCCTGCAGCATGAAGGGATGCTGGAGCAGATCTCCGGCGCTCGCTCGCTCCAGCGGGTCACACGTCAACATCGAGTCCAGAAAGTCCCTCAGGATGGGAGAGATCTGACCACAATATCAAATATCAAACATAACCTCATGGTCCTGAAACCAGGAGTCATTTTAAGCCTCATTAAGGGGAGAATTATGACACTTGTGTTTATGGTATTCAGTAATGAAGTTATTTTATTTATGCATGAAATCTGTATTTATTATAGATTTTATTTTTATATTTTACATTCATATTAGCCTTTAATTTTACAATTTTAAGTTAGTAATTTGTTATGTTTTGTCATTTTTTATTAATTTGTTAAATACATTTCTATTTAAATTTTAATAATTTGTTCAGTTTTAGTAATTTTAGTACTTTTAAACATTCATAATTTTCATTTGCATTTTTTAAGTTTAAGTGTTTCGTCTATTATTTCTATTTTATTTCATTTAGGCTTTAATGAATGAAAATAATTTTTTTGTAGTTTAAAGTGTAATAAGTATTGTTTTTGTATTGTTTATATATGTATAGTATTTGTTAATATTTTGAATGAGCTTTTATGTTATATTAAATGTATATTAGTTAGTTATATTTTAATTTATTTTGTTATGCGTTTTGTCATTTTTTATTCATTTTTGTTATTTAATATTTCTATTGAAGTTTTATTCATTGTACTATATTGAAAAATATGTCAGTTTAATTTTATTTAAAAATATATTTAAGTGTTTCTCCTAATATATATTTTTTCATTTCAGCTTTTATAATAAATTTAAATATAATTTTTATTAATAGATTTCTGTTAAGCTTTATTTTTCTATTTATTTTTCAGTTTTATTAACTAGCACTTTTAAACATTTATAATTTTTTTAACATTTACATTTTTAAAAAGTTTAAGTGTTTCATGTAATATTAATATTTCATTTCAGCTTCATTCCAATTAATGATTTTATAGTTTTACTGTACAATAACTATGGAAGCTGTTTCCGGTACTGATTAAAAAAAATTAAAAAGGTAATTTCAAATTTTATCTTACAATTCTGACTTTTTTTCTCACAATTGTCAGATATAAACTTGCGCTTGTGAGAAATGAAGTCAGAATTCCGAGATATAAATTAATAATTGCGATTTTTTTTTTTAACTTTATATCTTGCAATTATGAATTTATATCTCACAATTGTGAGATAAAAAGACAATTACCTTTTTGATTTTTTATTCAGTGGTGGAAACGGGCTTCCATAAATAACAGCACTGCATGAACATATGCATAATTTCACATTCTGTGTTATTTCAATGACATTGGGAGTTTTATTAATATTTGTGAAGTTGTTTTTATATTAAATATAATTCTATATAATAGTTTCTTTCATTTTTACTTATTTTATTGCATCAAGTTGAACTAAACAGAGTTAATTATGACAGGAATAGAGTTTTAGCTTCAGTTTTAGTTCTTTTATTGCATCAAGCTGAACTAAACAGAGTTGATTATGACAGAAATAGAGTTTTAGCTGCAGTTTTAGTTCTTTTATTGTGTCAAGTTGAACTAAACGGAGTTGATTATGACAGGAATAGAGTTTTAGCTTTTTTAGTTTTTTTATTACATCAAGCTGAACTAAACGGAGTTGATTATGACAATTGATTAAATAGAGTTTTAGCTTCAGTTTTAGTTATTTTATTGCATCAAGTAGAACTAATCGGAGGTGATTATGACAGGAGAGAGAGTTCAGCTTTCGTTGAACTAAACAGAGTTGATTATGACAGGAATAGAGTTTTAGCTTCAGCAAGTTGAACAGGAGTTGATTATGACAGGAATAGAGTTTTAGCTTCAGTTTTAGTTGCAAGTTGAACTAAACGGAGTTGATCATGACAGGAATAGAGTTTTAGCTTCAGTTTTAGTTCTTTTATTGCATCAAGCTGAACTAAATGGAGTTGATCATGACAGGAATAGAGTTTTAGCTTCAGTTTTAGTTATTTTATTGCATCAAGTTGAACTAAACGGAGTTGATTATGACTTGAATAGAGTTTTAGCTTCAGTTTTAGCTCTTTTATTGCATCAAGCAGAACTAAATGGAGTTGATTATGACAGGAATAGAATTTTAGCTTCAGTTTTAGTTATTTTATTGCATCAAGCTGAACTAAACAGAGTTGATTATGACAGAAATAGAGTTTTAGCTTCAGTTTTAGTTCTTTTATTGCATCAAGTTGAACTAAACGGAGTTGATTATGACAGGAATAGAGTTTTAGCTTCAGTTTTAGTTCTTTTATTGCATCAAGTTGAACTAAACAGAGTTGATTATGACAGGAATAGAGTTTTAGCTTCAGTTTTAGTTATTTTATTGCATCAAGTTGAACTAAACGGAGTTGATTATGACAGGAATAGAGTTTTAGCTTCAGTTTTAGTTCTTTTATCGTGTCAAGCTGAACTAAACAGAGTTGATTATGACAGGAATAGAGTCTTAGCTTCAGTTTTAGTTCTTTTATTGCATCAAGTTGAACTAAACAGAGTTGATTATGACAGGAATAGAGTTTTAGCTTTAGTTTTTTTATTACATCAAGCTGGACTAAATGGAGTTGATTATGACAGGAATAGAGTTTTAGCTTCAATTTTAGTTATTTTATTGCATCAAGTAGAACTAAACGGAGTTGATTATGACAGAAATAGAGTTTTAGCTTCAGTTATAGTTCTTTTATTGCATCACGTTGAACTAAACGGAGTTGATTATGACAGGAATAGAGTTTTAGCTTCAGTTATAGTTCTTTTATTGCATCAAGTAGAACTAAACGGAGTTGATTATGACAGGAATAGAGTTTTAGCTTCAGTTATAGTTCTTTTATTGCATCAAGTTGAACTAAAGAGAGTTGATTACGACAGGAATAGAGTTTTAGCTTCAGTTTTAGTTATTTTATTGCATCAAGCTGAACTAAACAGAGTTGATTATGACAGAAATAGAGTTTTAGCTTCAGTTTTAGTTCTTTATTGTGTCAAGTTGAACTAAACGGAGTTGATCATGACAGGAATAGAGATTTAGCTTCAGTTTTAGTTCTTTTATTGCATCAAGTTGAACTAAACGGAGTTGATTATGACAGGAATAGAGTTTTAGCTTCAGTTTTAGTTCTTTTATTGCATCAAGTTGAACTAAACGGAGTTGATTACGACAGGAATAGAGTTTTAGCTTCAGTTTTAGTTCTTTTATTGCATCAAGCTGAACTAAACGGAGTTGATTATGACAGGAATAGAGTTTTAGCTTCAGTTTTAGTTATTTTATTGCATCAAGTTGAACTAAACGGAGTTGATTATGACAGGAATAGAGTTTTAGCTTCAGTTTTAGTTATTTTATTGCATCAAGCTGAACTAAACGGAGTTGATTACGACAGGAATAGAGTTTTAGCTTCAGTTTTAGTTATTTTATTGCATCAAGTTGAACTAAACGGAGTTGATTATGACAGGAATAGAGTTTTAGCTTCAGTTTTAGTTATTTTATTGCATCAAGTTGAACTAAACGGAGTTGATTACGACAGGAATAGAGTTTTAGCTTCAGTTTTAGTTCTTTTATTGCATCAAGTTGAACTAAACAGAGTTGATTATGACAGGAATAGAGTTTTAGCTTCAGTTTGTTATTTTATTGTGTCAAGTTGAACTAAACGGAGTTGATTATGACAGGAATAGAGTTTTAGCTTCAGTTTTAGTTATTTTATTGCATCAAGTTGAACTAAACGGAGTTGATTATGACAGGAATAGAGTTTTAGCTTCAATTTTAGTTATTTTATTGCATCAAGCTGAACTAAACGGAGTTGATTATGACAGGAATAGAGTTTTAGCTTCAGTTTTAGCTCTTTTATTGCACCAAGCAGAACTAAATGGAGTTGATTATGACAGGAATAGAATTTTAGCTTCAGTTTTAGTTATTTTATTGCATCAAGCTGAACTAAACAGAGTTGATTATGACAGAAATAGAGTTTTAGCTTCAGTTTTAGTTCTTTTATCGTGTCAAGTTGAACTAAACGGAGTTGATTATGACAGGAATAGAGTTTTAGCTTCAGTTTTAGTTCTTTTATTGCATCAAGTTGAACTAAACAGAGTTGATTACGACAGGAATAGAGTTTTAGCTTCAGTTTTAGTTATTTTATTGCATCAAGCTGAACTAAACAGAGTTGATTATGACAGAAATAGAGTTTTAGCTTCAGTTTTAGTTCTTTTATCGTGTCAAGTTGAACTAAACGGAGTTGATCATGACAGGAATAGAGTCTTAGCTTCAGTTTTAGTTCTTTTATTGCATCAAGTTGAACTAAACAGAGTTGATTATGACAGGAATAGAGTTTTAGCTTTAGTTTTTTTATTACATCAAGCTGGACTAAATGGAGTTGATTATGACGGGAATAGAGTTTTAGCTTCAATTTGAGTTCTTTTATTGCATCAAGTAGAACTAATCGGAGGTGATTATGACAGGAATAGAGTTTTAGCTTCAGTTATAGTTCTTTTATTGCATCATGTTGAACTAAACGGAGTTGATTATGACAGGAATAGAGTTTTAGCTTCAGTTTTAGTTCTTTTATTGTGTCAAGTTGAACTAAACGGAGTTGATTATGGCAGGAATAGAGTTTTAGCTTCAGTTTTAGTTCTTTTATTGCATCAAGTTGGACTAAACAGAGTTGATTACGACAGGAATAGAGTTTTAGCTTCAGTTTTAGTTATTTTATTGCATCAAGCTGAACTAAACAGAGTTGATTATGACAGAAATAGAGTTTTAGCTTCAGTTTTAGTTCTTTTATCGTGTCAAGTTGAACTAAACGGAGTTAATCATGACAGGAATAGAGTCTTAGCTTCAGTTTTAGTTCTTTTATTGCATCAAGTTGAACTAAACGGAGTTGATTATGACAGGAATAGAGTTTTAGCTTCAGTTTTAGTTCTTTTATTGCATCAAGTTGAACTAAACGGAGTTGATTACGACAGGAATAGAGTTTTAGCTTCAGTTTTAGTTCTTTTATTGCATCAAGCTGAACTAAACGGAGTTGATTACGACAGGAATAGAGTTTTAGCTTCAGTTTTAGTTATTTTATTGCATTAAGTTGAACTAAACGGAGTTGATCATGACAGGAATAGAGTTTTAGCTTCAGTTTTAGTTATTTTATTGCATCAAGCTGAACTAAACGGAGTTGATTACGACAGGAATAGAGTTTTAGCTTCAGTTTTAGTTATTTTATTGCATCAAGTTGAACTAAACGGAGTTGATTATGACAGGAATAGAGTTTTAGCTTCAGTTTTAGTTATTTTATTGCATCAAGCTGAACTAAACGGAGTTGATTACGACAGGAATAGAGTTTTAGCTTCAGTTTTAGTTCTTTTATTGCATCACGTTGAACTAAACAGAGTTGATTATGACAGGAATAGAGTTTTAGCTTCAGTTTGTTATTTTATTGTGTCAAGTTGAACTAAACGGAGTTGATTATGACAGGAATAGAGTTTTAGCTTCAGTTTTAGTTATTTTATTGCATCAAGTTGAACTAAACGGAGTTGATTATGACAGGAATAGAGTTTTAGCTTCAATTTTAGTTATTTTATTGCATCAAGCTGAACTAAACGGAGTTGATTATGACAGGAATAGAGTTTTAGCTGGCTGAATGAAGCCTGTAGAGGTTCTGCTGGTTTTACCCTGCTGATGTTTCTGGCGGTCGGCGCCGGCTCGTCTCGCAGTCTCTTCATCGCTGCTATCGGCGTCTCGCTGAAATACGGAGGTTCTCCGTCGATCATCTCCACCACCATGATCCCCAGAGACCACATGTCCACCTACAAACACACAAAACATCAGGGTATTTCACTGATTCTTGGGAACAAACACAGAGAACTATAGAAGAAGCTCATGAAGAAGCGTCTCTGAGCAGCTGTTTGCCAGTCATACATTCTCTTGTATTGTACTGTAAGCCAGTGAATAATATGAGGAAACTAAATTAAAACTATTACAAACTAAGGTGTTTTATAAAATATGTATATATGTGACCCTGGAGCTCAAAACCAGTCATCTGAAATATGAATAAATAATATTTCCATTGATGTATGGTTTGTTATGATCAGACAATATTTGAACATCTGGAATCTGAGGGTGCAAAAAAAAATCTAAATATTGATGAAATCAAAAAATTAAGTTCTTAGCAATGCATATTACTAATCAAAAATTAAGTTTTGATATATTTACATATAAATATCTTCATGCACAACAAGATGCAACGTTGGATTGCTACAAATATACCTGTGCTGCTTAGACTGCTTTTGTGCTCCATTGAAGCTTTGGAAATGTATTTCCATGACTTTTCCAATCATTCTTTTTCTTTTTGAACATTAAATGTATCAGTTTATTTTATGCATGACTGTATAAAGAAGACAGACACAAAATGACAACAAGATGCAACGTTGGAAGAGAATAGAAGCAACGGTCTTCCTGTGAAGTGACTAAATCACCCGCAGTAACAGAGAAATGTTTCGACTCATTTTAGAATGTTCAGGAAACATTAATGTTTGGAAAAATGATACAATGGAATGTTCCCTAAAAGTTTCAGACAAAAAACTAATGTTTAATGTTTCCTTAATGTTTATAACCAAAATAAATTAATATCTAGAAATAAAGCTTTCAGAACTATTTACACATCTTTCATTGATTGTTTTTTTCCCCTGAAACATTAATGTAACATGGTTTTTAAACGTTGCTACTTTTGTTCAGAGAACATTCAAAAGTAACGTTCACATTATTTTTGCAAGAATTCGAAAATGGAATGTTCCCTCAAGTGTACATAACCAAAAAAGAAAACGAATAAGAATACATTTTAAAAACGGGATATTTTGAACATGCAAAAATTCATAACTACATTAGCAAAAACTTATTGTTTAGTAGGAAGGGAAACTCATTGTGTTTAGTCTGATCAATCTCAGTTTTATCTTCTGAAGTCGGTGAAAGTGGAAGGTCATTTCCCGAATCCACCTTTATCTCTATGAAATATTATGTATTGACTCTTAAGAAGGTCTTATGCTTTAAATACCTGGTGTGGCATTGTGACATGTGGCCCAACCAGCATCTTTATATTAAGATTGTTAACGTCATATGATATGTGATCTGATGAAGTTAAAGGTAAGCTTGATGATGTTTGTTACCTCAGTGCCGTAGGGGGTCTTTGACACCACCTCCGGCGCCATCCAATACGGAGTCCCGACTAACGACGTCCTCTTCGGGATGTCTTTGCTGATCTGAGCGCAGAATCCAAAGTCGGACAGTTTGACCTGAAAAACAGAGAGCGAGAGACTCATCAGGTCTGGTCAGGAGTTACCAGATTCATGACGCTCAGATCAATGGCTTTCCATCTAAATACACCAAACACATCTGCTCCTCAGTAACGGGAAAGAGTGCTGGTTTAGTATCATTGAGGTATTTAGAGGTTTTTATAAATATTTTGAATTTGTTTTTATTTTTAGATTTTCCTTTTCATTAGAATTTTTGTAATTTTGTTGCATTATTCACATTGATTAGCATTTGTTTCTTTAAAAAAAATTTTTTATATAGTTTTTATTTTGAGATTTTCTGCTTTCATTTTAATTGTAGTAATTATGTCATGTTTTCTTAGTTCAATTACTTTTTGTTTCTATTTAAAAAAAATCTATAATTTTTTTAAAATATTTTATCTTTTAATTTTCATTTTATTTAAAGTTGTAGTAGTTTTGTTGTGAGTTTTGGTCATTAGTTTTGTTTCTTTGAAAATATTTATATATTTTTTTTATTTATTGTTTTTCATTTTAATTATATTTAAAGTTTTAGTAATTTTGTTGGTCTTTTAGTTATTTTTATTAATTTTTTTGTTTTTGAAAATGTTTCTATATACAGTAATTTTTATTTTTATATTTTGTTTTATTTTGATTTTGATTAAAGTTTAAATAATTTTGTTGTGTTTTGTTATTTTTACTAGTTTTTGTTTCTTTTTAAATATTTCTTCATAGTTTTTTATTCATTTTATTTCTGTTTAATTATTTTAGTACTTGAAGTTAAACTAAACAACCATATTTGTTTATGTTTTTATGGTTTTAGTTAATGACAATAACCCTGGTATACTGACAAAATCTGGTGCCGAAACTATTTTCACTTGCTAGTGATTGTAGTATTTTCTTATCAAATGTACTCCAATGATATTTGTTTTATTTACAACATCAAAAATATACATTATTGTACAATGTAGAAAGTACATTCTAAAACATCAAAAGACCTGCAAAACCCCACTAAAGGCATCATTCATGTTAATCATTTTTCAAGTCTATGTAGTAAATGATTTATTTTATTAACCTAATTAGAATTTAAGGACACTTTTTTTGTACTGTAGTTCATGTGTTGAAATCTGAGTGCTGGAAAAGCTCATCTAGATGTTAATGAAGACTCCTGGAGAGTAATTATCAGCGGTCAGGATGAGTGTGTGTCTCACCCGGCCGTCCAGCGTGAGTAAGATGGAGTCGCTCTTGATGTCTCTGTGAATGACGCCCTGAGCGTGAAGATAACAGAGAGCCTGGAGAACAGCTTCACATACTGTAGCAATCTGTTCCTCCGTTAGCCTGAACACACACACACACACACACAGTCACAGAGACACACACACACAGACAAACACACACGCGCACACGTACACACACAGTCACAGAGACACACACACACAGCACACACACACACACACACACACACACACACACAGTCACAGAGACACACACACACAGACAAACACACACGCACACGCACACGCACACACACACAGTCACAGAGACACGCACACACACACACACACACACACAGACACAGACACAGACACACACACACACACAGAGACACAGACACACAGTCACAGAGACACACACACACACACACGCACACACACACACACACACACACACAGACACACACACACAGACACACACACACACACAGACACACACACAGAGACACAGACACGCACACACACACACACACAGTCACAGAGACACACACACACACAGACACAGACGAACACACACACACGTACAGACACAGACACGCAGACACACACACACACACACAGACGAACACACACACACGTACAGACACAGACACGCAGACACACACACACACACACACACAGAGACAGACACACCACACACCACACACACACACAGACACGCACGTACAGACACAGACACGCACATACAGACACACACACACACACACACACACACACACACACACACACACACACACACACACACACACACACACACACACACACACACTCACAGACACACACACACACACACACACACACACACACACACACACACACATAAACATGGGCTCTTCCTCAGCAAACAGTGAAGTTAAAGCTACTTTAACTGTGCTTATATTTATCAGGAATAATAACACGTCTGGTTTAGGGACTCTATTGCTCCCTCTAATGTACATTTAATACCCTAACATTCATGTGTTTCAGGCCATTATGACTTTTTAAAAAGACGCATTAAACTGATGAAAAGTGACAGTAAAGACATTTACAATATTACAAAAAAATTCTATTTTAAATAAATACTTTCTATTCATCTGAGAATCCTGACAAATAACATGTATCAGTTTCCACAAAAATATTGTGCAGCACGAATGTTTTCAACATTGATAATAATCAGAAATGTTTCTTGAGCAGCATATTATTATGATTTCTGAAGATCATGTGACACTGAAGACTGGAGTAATGATGCTGCTGCGCATCACAGAAATTAATTACAGTTTAATAGATATTCACATAAAAAATGTTTAACTGTACAATATTTCACTGTATATTTGATCAAATAAATGCATTAAAACAATATTACCAACCCCAAACTTTTTGAACACTAGTGCATGTTATTGCATTGTGAATATTTGTATAATGCATTACATTTCACAACATATTCACAATGCATTCTTGCATGAAGCATTGCAGGAACGATTACACAAAGTCTGCGATCTAATCTGACTTCGTCTCAGGCGTTTAATGCTTGATGTAAGAGGGTTAGACTGAAGAATGTGTGAAGAAACTGGTTTCCAGATTGTTATGCAACTCTTTCCTTACAGCAGACAGAGAAAATCCTGTTGTTTTGCTTCAGTGAAGGTTTTTAAGATAAGATCTTAACTGAGAAGTTTTCATGGACTGATGTTAACAGCAGCACCGTCTGAATGACTTCAGGTGAAGACTCACTGATCACTCAGTAAAGTCCTTTACCTCTCATCTATAACATGTTCACTGACCTGGCTTCTGAGACGATGTTGGTCAGAGCGCCGCCCTGCAGGTACTCCATGATGACCCAGAGCTCTTCACCCACCAGAGCACTCTTGTACATCTCCACCACGTTCCTATGCCCGTAATCTCGCATGATAACCACCTGTGTGTAAAGACATCCAGAAATCATTTTTAGAATATTAATACTATATACAGTTGAAGTCAAAAGTTTACACCCCCCTTGTAGTATCTGCAAAATGTTGATTTTTCCAAGAGGAATCATACAAAATGCATGCTATTGTTTATTTAGTACTGACCTGAATAAAATATTTCACATAAAAGATGAGAGAAAATAAGTTGATTTATAATAATGACCCCGTTCAAAAGTTTTCACCCCCTTGATTCTTAACACTGTGTTGTTGTCTGAATGATCCTCAGCTGTGTTTATTAGTTTAGTGATAGTTGTTCATGAGTCCCTTGTTTGTTCTGAACAGTTCAACTGTCTGCTGTGAATCCTTCAGCTCACACTAATTCTGTGGTTTTCCAGCATTTTTGTGTGTTTGAACCCTTTCCAACAATGACTGTATGATTTTGAGATCCATCTTTTCACACCGAGGACGACTGAGGGACTCAAACACAACTATTACAGAAGATTCAAACACTCACTGATGCTCCAGAAGAAGAAACCATGCATTAAGAGCCGGGCGTGAACACTTTTGAACAGAATGGAGATGTGTAAATTTTTCTTGTTTTGCCTAAATATCATATTTTCTCCATTTAGTACTGCCCTTCAGAAGATACAGAAGATAGTCACATGTTTTCCAGAAGACAAATTAAGTTAAATTTACCCTGATCTTCAAATTCAAAAGTTTTCACGCCCCGGCTCTTAATGCATGGTTTTTCCTTATATGTCCCCATATTTCAAAAGGCTTATAAATCATACAGAATGAGTTTTTTTGAGAAAGTAAAAATACACAAAGTTTACTGTGAGGGGTAGTTTTAGGTTTAGGGTATATATATATGCGCTTGGTCTATTGCGTGATATATTTCGGCGCTGTTTTGGAATCGCGCTCCCGCGCTAATTTGCCCTGTTTGGTAAATCTGGCCCTACATGTGTTGTGAAGGACAGATGAGACGCTCATACTTCATTGAAGAGCAGTTCTCTCCTCTGCTGCTTCCGGAGGTCCATCATCTTGACGGCGACCTGCCGCCCGCTGTGCTTCTCTCGGGCGATGCACACCACACCCGTGGAGCCCTCGCCGATCTTCACGAAGTTCTCCAGATACGAGCGAGGGTCGCCGGTGTCCACCACCATCTGCAGCGCGGCTCTGAACTGCTGGTGGGTGAGTCCGGGCATCTCGGGGCCGCTGCCGGGCGTCTGGGCCGCTCTGAGGCTGGGAGACGAGGCTCCGCTGGGGGCCGCGGGCGAGCCGGTCGGAGCGGGTCTGGGCTGAGACGGGCTGTCCTGCGTCAGAGGAGTCTCAGGGGTTTGGTCTCTGGAGGAACGCCGTGTGTTTGGATGGCTGATCGCTCCGTGGTCTGGTTTAGGACTGCTGGTGCCGTTGGGTTTGGAAAGGGCTGGGAAACTCGGTGAATTCACCTGCATTCAAGAAAAAGATGAAGTATTTTAAACCAGTGCTGTAAAACGATTAATCGCATCCAAAATAACAGTTTTAGTTTTACATAATATATGTGTGTGTACTGTGTATATGTATATAAACATGCATATATGTGTGTCCCTGGAGCACAGACGCAGTCATAAGCAGCACAGGGTATATTTGTAGCAATAGCCAACAATACATTGCGTGGGTCAAAATTATAAATTTTTCTTTTATGTCAAAAATCATTAGGATATTAAGATCATGTTCCATGAAGATATTTAGTAAATTTCCTACCATAAATATGTCAATACTTAATTTTTGATTAGTAATATGCATTGCTAAGAACTTCATTTGAACAACTTTAAAGATGATTTTCTCAATATTTAGATTTTTTTGCACCCTCAGATTCCAGATTTTCAAATATTGTCCAAACCATACATCAATGGAAATATTATTTATTCAGCTTTTTTTGAAAAATGTACGCTTACGACTGGTTTTGTCTTCCAGGGTCACATTTAAGAAAAATATATTATGTTTATATATTAAATATATAATATACATTTTATGAATATAAATATATACATGTAAATATTTTCTAAATGTTGTATGTGTGTGTATTTATATATAAATAATATATTATACACAGTACACACATTTATTATGTAAACAAAGCTTTAATTTTGGATGCGATTAATCACGATTAATCATTTGACAGCACTAAAAAAAATCAGAAAATAAAAACAAAAAGCTGAAATAAATCTATATATGAAGAGTTCATTTCACCTGCATTCAAGGAAAAATATGATGTATATTGAGTATACTTCAGACAAAAAGTAGCTTATTACACTGGAACAATATTGTGCTGTTATTGTTAACTAAAACTAGTATACTATAGAACTATTACATTTTTTTGTTTGAAATAAACTTTAAGAAATAAAAACAAAACAACATAAATATTAGATGATAACTTTTAATGAAAATTAGAAATACTGCTTTGAAAAAAAAGAAAGTAATTTCAAGTACTAAAATAAAAACTAAATAAATTAAACTAATACAATTTATTACAGTGAGACAGACATATTTAATATTTAAAACTTAGTATTTAATGTATATGAGCTTTATTGACAGTTATGTTTACACATACGAGGAATAATAAATATATACAATATTAAATGTTTTTTGTATTTTTTTTAAACTTTGTAAAAACTAATAAAAATTACAAGCAGCACATAAAAATTAATTGAAATTGGAAATATAAAATAAAACTAATTCAAAATATTAGTAATATATATAATTCAAATCTAAGTTTGTTTTTAATTATAATAAAATAATATATATATATATATAATATAAATGTAATCTTGTGGCTGTATTTAGCATGTATGCATTTGCCAGACACTTTTATTCAAATCGACATACTTTGCATTTAAGGAATATATTTTATAACTTTATGTAATCTCTGGGAATTGAACCCATGACCTTGACGTTGTTAAAGCTACAGGTGCGTTTATATTTAAGTGCAATGCATTGCTGTAAAGCTTTTTATTTATTAGTTAAAATGATTTGATATAGCAGTTGACAGCATTTCAAAGATATAGATAAACAGCATAAATTATACATGATATTACACTGCGTTGCATTTCACTGCATAGATATTCCAGTGATACAATTCTATTCTTAACAACATGATCATTTAAGTATTAAATAGTCACTAGATAGATGAATTTCACTAAAACATCCAGATCGTGTTTCACTCCAAAATCAAAATAAAAAATGCAATTATTTGCTTTAAATATTATATATATCTTTTGCATTATTTGCAAAACTTAACCACAATTTTGTGATCATTATAAAAAATATCAGGCAAAACATCATGTGCATAGAATTTCAGTGCAAATATGCATCTTTTCCACGATCAGTCATTTTCAGCCATGATAAAGCTCAGCTTGAATTAAACCCAGAGCAATCTGTTCAAGATGTTCTTGATCTTTTTACAGTTATGAACAAACGTTCTTCCAGTTATGTTAATAGAGTTATCTGGTCTTTCATAGTGTTCTAAAAGCATTAGCACAAAACTAAGGAATGTTTTATGTGTGCGATACTTCAGTCAAACATTTGTTTTTACATTTCTGAACATTCTGAGAGCCTTCAAAAGTATCATTCTGTAACGTTTGCTAGAATTCTGAAACGGAATGTTCCGTCAACATTCACATGACCGAGAAAGAAGAGGTTCAGAGAACATTCAGAAACAACCTTTTAGGAGCAAATATTTCTGGTATTTATATTTAGGATTAAACATTTATATTTAAAGAGATAGGTTGAACGTTTTTATTAGATTTATTAATGTTAAATTAAATTAAACAGTAGGCCTACATATATATATATATATATATAAAATTAGGAACACACAGACACAGACACAGACAGACACAGACAGACACAGACAGACAGACAGACAGAGACACACAGACAGACACACAGACACAGACACGCGATGCACACACGCACACGCAGACACACACACACAGACACACAGACACGCAGACACAGACATGCACACACAGACACGCAGACACAGACACACAGACACACACACACACACACAGACACACAGACACGCAGACACAGACACGCAGACACAGACATGCACACACAGACACAGACACGCAGACACAGACATGCACACACGCACACGCAGACACACACACACAGACACACAGACACGCAGACACAGACATGCACACACAGACACGCAGACACAGACACACAGACACACACACACACACACAGACACAGACATGCACACACAGACACAGACACGCAGACACAGACATGCACACAGACACGCAGACACAGACACACAGACACGCAGACACAGACACACAGACACGCAGACACAGACACGCAGACACAGACATGCAAACACAGACACGCAGACACAGACAGACACAGACACACAGACACGCAGACAGACAAGCAGACACAGACATGCACACACAGACACGCAGACACACACACACAGACACGCAGACACAGACATGCAAACACAGACACGCAGACACAGACACAGGCACACAGACACGCAGACACAGACACGCAGACACAGGCACACAGACACGCAGATGCACACACGCACACGCAGACACATACGCAGACACACAGACAGACACACAGACAGACACACAGACAGACAGACACACAGACAGACACACACAGACACAGACGTTTGTTTCTGTGAATTCTGGGGACTTTCCATAGACTTCTATTACTTTTTTAAAGACCAGATTATATTTTTATCCCTAACCCTACTCTAACCCTAAACCTACCCCTTACAGAAAAGCTGTTTGCATTCTTACACTTTCAGATAAACATCATGTACTATTTTTAATCATTTTCCCCTCATTAAAATATAAATTATATATATATAATATCTCCTAATGTAAATGCTAGAAGAATGTTTTCAGAAGATATGTTTCTTACCTTGAAGTTGTATGTGGACTGAGGCCTCGTGGGCTGATCTGAGTTCAGTCTCGCTCCATCTTTTTCACTGTAGGTGCTGTAGAGACACGATACGGGTCTCTGGTTGGGTTTACCGTCTGTTTGATCAATACCAGGCCCTTCAGGAGCAGTTCTAGGAGCGAGTAGAATGTCCCGGGGCATCAGCACTGGCTGTCCCATGAACATGGACTTGGCTCTGGGTCGTGACTCAGTGAAGTTCATGATGTAGCTGTTCTTGGATTCGGGCCGTGGGCTTCCGCTCTCGCTCTGGACCGGTCGAGATCTCGAGAGCCAGTCTGACCCCGGCTGCCCGTTCCTCTGATTAGCCTGATTGAGCTCCTGATATTCATACGTCTCTCCTTCGGGTACCTCACCTAGACGGCCCAGAGACTGGGCTCTTTTCCTTAAAGACATGCTGGTTCTCCTTAACGAGTTCGAGCTTGTAACAGAGAGCCGATTCATCTGAGCGATCGCCGCAGAAATGTAGTCCTCGTGTCCGATGAAACTGCCACGAACGATCCTCTGGAAGAGAGAATTCAACAAGATGTCAACACTGACTCTGTTAGGACTTAAATGTGTCTCTGCATCAGTGTCTCAGCAATGGAAGTGAATGGGTGCCGTCAGAATGAGAGTCTGATAATAACATCACAATAATTCACAGTCCATCAGTTAACATCTGGAGAAGACAAAATATGAAACTAATCCAGCATTAAAATGTTTTAAACTCAAATACGAGTCTATAATAACTCTTCCTCAGTGATAAAGTGTTCTGGTCTGAATCAGGAGAGAAATCTGCACAGATCAAAACAGATCAAAACTAATATGTGACTGTATTTTGATGTGAGAGACGACAGCAGATGCACTTTATCACTGGAGGAAGAGTTATTATGGATTATGGATTTGTTTCATATTTTGTCTTCTCCAGATGTTAACTGGAGTGCTGTGGATTATTGTGATGTTTTTATCAGACTCTCATTCTGACGGCACCCATTCACTTCCATTGCTGAGACACATTTCTACAAACATGATGAAGAAACAAACTCATCCTGATCTCTGATGACCCGAGGCTGAGCACATTTTTTTATTTTTGTATTGTCATAGATCAGCTGCACACTCAGATCCGTGTCATATGCAGGAAACAGATGCAATTATATAATGCACATGAAGCATGACCGCTTTAATTACACCAGTGCACGTCGTGCTTCACATTCCTGCTCGGCAAACTGGGAAACTTTAGCCGGCGGGAACAACGACGTGCCTCTCAGATGAAGATGAGCTTCATCACTCAGTTACCAAAAACCCAGGTCATGCTGTTACAGTTTGATTGACAGCTGATAGATCTTTATACTTTATATTTAATCAGGGGATGTTTGTCCCCAGGACTGTTTACAATAAAAAATACAAAAAAATATTTTAATCTTTGCCTGATGTTTTTGTTTAACTATCATGAAAATAATAACAATGATTTTTGGAAATGCAGATTTTGTAATGTTTTTTTTTTTTTGAAGTGAAATATGATCTAGACATGTTTTTGTGAAATTCACCTATAGTGAATATTTATATAATAATAACACAATAATGTTACAAATATTACCGGAATATACAATATATCTATGCAGTGAAATGCTTTCCAATATATCAACTATATAATGCTTGTCTAATATTTTTTTTTTAAATTATCATGTAAATAATGTAAAAACATAACAATGAATTAAAGTTTTGCAGAAATTTTCTTTAAGCAATACGTTCTCTCTCTCTCTCTCTCTCTCTCTCTCTCTCTCTCTCTCTCTCTCTCTCTCTCTCTCTCTACCGCTCTCTCTCTCTCTCTCTCTCTCTCTCTCTACATCTCTCTCTCTCTACCTCTCTCCCTCTACCTCTCTCTCTACCTCTCTCTCTCTCTCTCTCTCTCTCTCCTCCCTCTACCGCACTATCTATCTCTCTCTCTCTCTCTCTCTCTCTACCTCTCTCTCTCTCTCTCTCTCTCTCTCTCCCTCTCCCTCTCCCGCACTATCTATCTCTCTCTCTCTCTCTCTCTCTCTCTACCTCTCTCTCTCTACCTCTCTCTCTCTACCTCTCTCCCTCTACCTCTCTCCCTCTACCTCTCTCCCTCTACCGCTCTCTCGCACTATCTATCTATCTCTCTCTCTCTCTCTCTCTCTCTCTCTCTCTCTACCTCTCTCTCTCTACCTCTCTCTCTCTCCCTCTCTCTCTCTACCGCTCTCTCGCACTATCTATCTATCTCTCTCTCTCTCTCTCTCTCTCTCTCTCTCTCTACCTCTCTCTCTCTAACTCTCTCTCTCTACCTCTCTCTCTCTACCTCTCTCCCTCTACCTCTCTCCCTCTACCTCTCTCCCTCTACCTCTCTCCCTCTCCCTCTCTCCCTCTACCATCTATCTATCTCTCTCTCCCTCTCTCCCTCTCTCCCTCTCTACCTCTCTACCTCTCTACCTCTCTACCTCTACCGCTCTCTCGCACTATCTATCTCTCTCTATCTCTCTCGCGCTCTCTCTCTCTCTATATATATATATATATATCTCTCTCTCGCTCTCTCTCTCTCTCTCTCTCTCATGCTATCTATCTCTCTCTATCTCTCTATCTTTTTCCTTTTAAGCAATTGGTTTTTATCTTTGGGTGAGGTGTTTTCTTTCGAATTGTTTATTTATGTTTATTCAGTTCAGAGGAAAAGGACTTTGGTTTGAATACATTTTTTATCTGGCACTGCAAAATTAGTAATATGGAAAACAGGAAATAATAAACTTCTAGGGCAGGATGTAATTAGTGTGGTTCCTATGTTTTAGGGACTTGTGGCAGCTAGATTAAAATAGAGTTTGCTTTCTACAAGATATAGTTTGTAGATATCTGGGGTGTTAATGAGCTATTGTGTACTTTATGTGAGAACAATGAAATTGAGTTGACTTTTTAAACATGTATGTGTGAGAAGAAAAAAAACCTGTTTCTGAATGAATTGGGAATAATTGAAATAAGAGAAAATTGTCATAATAAAGATATATAAAAAATTCAAATTCTCTCTCTCGCTCTCTCTCTCTCTCTCTTTCTTCATGCATAAAATATGGAACTGGAATTGTTGGTGAGATTCCCCTACCCAGTGAACATATAACAAATAATATTAATGTTAAAAACACACATGTATTTGCTTTACTGTCATGAAACTAATGTCAGTAAATCTTGCAAGTGTGCAGTGAACTGGACATGATATAAGAGCAGGTTTGAGCAGGTCTGTCAGGATAGAAATGCTTCGTGTCATCATATGAACACATTTGAATGGTGTTTCTGATACGTGAGAACCCTGGGGAAATATGACTAAGACGATATAACCAAACCTCGCTCTACAGAACCTGTTTAACAGAGACAACCGGAGCTGAAACACTTTCTCCCGTCGTTGTGTGACCTTTGAAAGATATTACAGTAGCTGCAGCAAGGAGAACGCCTCAATCACACTTCACAGCAAAATCAAAACTTGTCACTTAGTTTTGCAATATATTATATATATGAAATATGTGCATTCAATTCTATAAATAGCATTGCATTTCAGGAATTTGCACTGAACTTTTTTTGCCTGATATTTTTATTAATTGTAAAAATATGGCTAAGTTTTGCAAATAATGTGAAAAAAAAAAATATATATTTAAGATATATATATATATATATATATATATATTACATTTGAGAGAAATACGATTTGAAAATGTTTTTTATGAGATTCACCTATAGCGACTATATAATAATTACTTAATATAATTTTATTACAAAAATATACAATATATATCCATGCAGTGAAATGATATGCACTACAATAATCAACTGTATCATTCCTTCCTAATATATAAATATATATATATATTAGTTATTTTTCATTAAAATAATAAATAAAATAATAAGGTTCTGCAAATAATGCATATATATATATTCTTTTTTTAATCAGGACATGTTTTGTGAGATTCATCTAGAGCTTAGATAGTTATATCTAAGTTATATTATATATAATATATAATATTATATATAATAGTTATATTAAGAAAATATAGTTTTATTTATATTTTTGCTTAATTTTCATAAAACTACTAAGTTAAAAATGTATTTTAATTTAATTTAATTTCTGTATAATTCATACTATAGTTTATCTATATATACAATAAACTATAACATGACTGCATGCATTCAACAAATACATAACAAAATACAGAAAAAGTGCAAGCCAGTGCCAGAGACTCGACGCACACGTTCTCACATCGCGTTACCTTCTGTGGTTTGAGCTGCACCTGCGTGACGCTGGAGGGATCCACCACAGGTTTGGGTCTCCGGAGCGTGTCTATGAGGCTTTGCCATTGAGGCGGCAGACCCACGAAACAGCCCTGCATCGGGTCGAAGGACGTGTGCACCCTGTGCTCGAAGTTCCTGGGAGTGGAGATCTCCAGCCTCCTCTTCCTCTTCTTCTTCCTCTGGAACATCCTGCTGGAAACAAGAGTCTGTCCCATCACAACACCACAACAGAGCCATGCGCTCGCTCTGAGAGAACACAACCGCCTTCAGACTGTAGACTGAAGAAGAGGCGGAGACAGACGAGGCCAGAGCTGTCAATCTGACACCTGAGGACACGCCCCTTTCCTGACACAGGTCAGAGAGTGTCCTCCTGTGACACGGAGACTAAACCCAGACGAGTCTGTAATGCACATTTAGTGAACCATGACAAACTAACTACTAGAGAGTGGATCGATATCGCTCTGAGAGAACACCACCGCTTTCAGACTGTAGACTGAAGAAGAGGCGGAGACAGACGAGCTGTCAATCTGACACCTGAGGACACGCCCCTTTCCTGACGCAGGTCAGAGAGTGTCCTCCTGTGACACGGAGACTAAACCCAGACGAGTCTGTAATGCACATTTAGTGAACCATGAGAAACTAACTACTAGAGAGTGGATCAATATCGCTGTGGGTCGATGAAAGCGATCATGATTCCCTGTATATTGGATTTGTCAAGCCTGTGGGAAGGAAAAACCCATAAAGAGAGCTTTATAACCCTATAAAGCCACTGTTTCAGATGTTATAAGCCTCAAATGCTGCTGTCGATTGTTGTATCCGGTAAAAGCTCTTTTAGTGTAATTGTAGAAACGCTTCTCGTGTCAAATCTGGACTGGTCAGAATAGGAGGAGGAGCTTCTTCCCTCAGGCCATCAGGCTCCTTAACACAAACTCAGTTTCATAAACATTTACAAGACTCATTTACTAACTGTATAGCATTCACTATTCCCATCATCCGTATTGCTGCTACATACCCGGTCCAACCCGTTTGCACATCCCTCTTGCACATCCCTGTTCATATTACTATTTATTAAGTCCCAGTATACTGTTTTTGCACATCTTATTTGTTTTGCACTTTTTTATTCTATTGCATATTTTACTCTTTATTTCTCTTTTTTACTTATACTTATATATATGCTCTTGTGTTGTGTTACTTTTATAACACATGCTCCAGAAGGAGAAACCATGCATTAAGAGCCGGGGCGTGAAAACTTTTGAATTTGAAGGTCAAGGTAAATTTATCTTATTTTGTCTTCTAGGAAACATGTAACTAGCTTCTGAAGGGCAGTACTAAATGGAGAAAATATGATATTTAGGCAAAACAAGAAAAATGTACACATCTCCATTCTGTTCAAAAGTGTTCACGCCCCGGCTCTTAATGCATGGTTTCTCCTTCTGGAGCATCAGTGAGTGTTTGAATCTTCTGTAATAGTTGTGTATGAGTCTCTCAGTTGTCCTCGGTGTGAAAAGATGCATCTCAAAATCATACAGTCATTGTTGGAAAGGGTTCAAATACACAAAAATGCTGAAAAACCAAAGATTTTGTGAGACCTGGAGTATTTTTCTGAAGAACAGCAGACAGTTGAACTGTTCAGGACAAACAAGGGACTCATGAACAACTATCACTAAACTAATAAACACAGCTGTGGATCATTCAGATAATAACACAGTGTTAAGAATCAAGGGGGTGAAAACTTTTGAACGGAGTCATTATTATAAATTCAACTATTATTTTCGTTCGTGGACTACATGTAAACTTCTTTTATATGAAATATCTTATTCAGGTCAGCACTAAATAAACAATGATCCCTCTTATTTTGATAAAATAATTCAACATTTTGCAGATTCTGAAAGGGGGGTGTAAACTTTTGGCCTCAACAGTATATATATAAACAAGTATTATTTTTTACATCAAATGAACTAACACGTAAACTTAAAGCCTGTTTCTATTGCATGAGTTCCAGCAGATGCTCTTACCTGTGTATTTGTGTTTGACTTCCCTCAGTTCAGCTCATTCATCTCGTCTCTCAGCAGACCCTGTTCAGCACAGAAACAGTGTATGAGAGAGGGAATGAAACGCAGTCATTGTGCTGTTTGATCAGCGGGTGTGGAGGGAGACAGATGACAGACGACACATGCTGATGATGTGGAGATGGTGAAGAAACTCTTCCTGAAGCACGTCGAGACACGAGAGCGTTCATGACCTACATCTCAACATGCCAGGATGGATCAGATGCCAGCAACAATAGCACTAGTTATAATAGCAAGGCATGTTTATTCATGAAAACCTGACTTTAGGGGTGTGCAGATATTTATGCACCAACTATGTATTAAGCCAAAATGCATGTCAATACAGCACATTAAACAGGTCAGCAACGCCCATTTGTGCCATGTTTACTCTGTGTTATTTACCAAGTCATGTCCTTTAGGACAAAGTTGAGAAACTTTGTTTATGGCCAGCTATCATCTTACTGACATTCCCAGTGAGTTATGAAAACAGTATTTGTTAAAGTTCCTTGAACGTTTAAAACATCCAAGTCTTTTAAAGGAACGTTCCATTTGATCATTTTGCAAACATTGTGGAAACGTTACATTTAAATGATCTCTGAACGTATTAAAACAAGTAGTAACATTTAGAGCAACGTACAATTAACGTTTCAGAGAAACGTTCCATAAATGTTTACGTAACAGTTTATTAGTGCAGTCAAACGATTAATAGCATCCATTATAAATGTTTTTCTTCTCATTATATATGTGTGTGTACTGGGTATGTTTATTATGTATATATAAATACAAACACATGCATGTATATATTTAAGAAAAAATATGTTATGTTTATATATTACATATAATTATATGAATATTAATAGAGACAGTAAATATTTTCAAAATATATACTGTATGTGTGTGTATTTATATATACATAATAAATATACACTGTACACATACATGTATAATGTAAACAAAAACTTTTATTTTGGATGCAAGAGGGAGGGGGAGAGAGATTAATTAAAATGTAATTAATTTTTTATAAAAAATAAAAACTTAAATATTAAAACAGCAAATAATTTATATTTAGCTTTTTTTGATTAACATAATTTACATAAGAAATGCATGGATCCGTTATATTGATGTACAATTGATATTTATTTTACTGTTTACGTTCACGTACAACAACCGACTGTGTTTACGAGGATACTCTCGGCTCAAGTCATTGTTCACCTGCGGTCTGTTCGGGCGCTTCAGGTGCGTGCGCGGCGAGAACAGAAACGCTCTATAACAGCGCGTGAGTACCGCATTGAGATCTCTTGAGCTTAAAATTACTTTTATGTTTAAACTGACAAGACAAAGCATGTGAGAATAAAAAAAGTTCTTGAGGAAGCAGCACTGGCCTGATCGTTAATATAGTTTTGGGGGGCTGAAACCCAGCTAAAAATGGTTTCGAACCGCCCCTGCTGTTATAGCGTGTGTGATTATACTGAAACATAAAAATATAACCAGTTAACCTGATTCAATGTGATGTCTGTGTCTGAAATAACAACAATCCGTGGTTAGATTTCTGACACGACTAACCGTAAATAATCTTACTGATACTCCAGCCGACTCTAACAGCGGGAGTCAGATTGCCCCCTAGTGGATGGATAAAGGTTTGCTAGCTCGTATTCATACATTCTCAAGGGAATGTCTCTAAATTAATTGATTCTCGCGCCCCACTTGACAGGTGCTGGCGTGCCCCACAGGTGTGAAAACCCCTGTCTTAATGTGCATGCATAACTATATCGTAAAACATCTATTTTACGTCAATAGTTTTCACAGCGCTCTTGAAGAAGAAAATCAGCCCGAGCTCTGAATGTAGGCTGTAAATTATTTATTTTTATTATTGGAGTACGTCTTTCTACTGCAAAATTCATGTCCCTGATAGCACACGTACATCTCGGAGACGTCTGTTTACATCTGCAAGACGTATTTTTGGACTGTTTGCTCATCTGCAGTACGTCTATAGGACGTTTCCTTTTAGATGTCATATAGACGTATTTAAGACGTTTCTGATTTATAATGCATGTGAAACTGACGTCTGTACCCAGCTTTCCAGATCCAGAGATCTTTAACAGACATCTTGCAGACGTACGAGTGCTATCTGGGGTGTGACTTGACATTTCTTTGTAATAACTTGTGTGTTTTTCAAGCAATTAGATCAAATGTTTTTCCGTGTATAACGTTCTTAATAACGCAGTCTTCCTGTTGTTGACGCTTGACAAACACTATGACACTGAGATGTAATGTTTCTGGAGACTCAAGCACACAAACACACGCAGATGCGTCACATTCCCTGCAGAAACGGCCTGCCTCCAATTCACGGTCACCAAACTGGTTCAGGGTTTGACCACCAGGGACTGCCTCACTCTGCAACCAATCGGTCACCGCTGTTACCCCTGTGTTGTTGACCGATAACACGTGTAACTGCTGTCTGGGGGGGGCAGCTGAGCACCTCCTCGCCTCCTTTAGCCCTGTTTTGCAAACGTTAAGGGCTTATGTGCCAAGCTTTATTTTCCTATTTTGCCATTTTTCACAACTTTTAAGCCCATCGGTCACCCAGTCAGAAAGACTGGATTTAAAAAAAAAAACAGCATCTTTTGACTTTAGATCAGTGTTTCTCAAACTTTTTACACCAAGTACCACCTCAGAAAATATTTGGCTTTCCAAGTACCACCATTATGACCAACATTAAAATGCAGTATAAATGGCTGCCCACTGCTCCGGGTGTGTGTTCACGGTGTGTGTGTGTGTGTTCACTGCTGTGTGTGTGTGTGAGTTCACTGCTGTGTGTGTGTTCACGGTGTGTGTGTGTGTGTGTGTGTGTGTGTGTTCACTGCCGTGTGTGTGTTCACGGTGTGTGTGTGTGTGTGTGTTCACTGCTGTGTGTGTGTGTGTGTGTGAGTTCACTGCTGTGTGTGTGTTCACGGTGTGTGTGTGTGTGTGTGTGTGTGTGTGTGTGTGTGTGTGTTCACTGCTGTGTGTGTGTTCACGGTGTGTGTGTGTGTGTGTGTGTGTGTGTTTGTTCACTGCTGTGTGTGTGTTCACGGTGTGTGTGTGTGTGTGTTCACGGTGTGTGTGTGTGTGTGTGTGTGTGTGTGTGTGTGCACTTTAAATGGGTTAAATGCAGAGCACAAATCTATGTATGTCACGTCACTTTCACTTTCAGTAGCACTATACACAGTAAAAAAAAAAAACAGTCAGTTTTAATCCTTATAAGGATATTTATTATTGTCAGCCTCTTAAACTATAGTAAATACACAGTTTGAACATGAACACTGCACCGTGCTTACTTCCACGTAAATAAAAAACGTAATTATTAAATTTAAATATATTGTACCTAAAAGTGAAATAAAAACTGTACTGTACTGAAATGTTAAAAAAACTGTACTTAAATAAAGATTAAATGAAAATATATCATACTTAACATTTAAGTACAGCAACTTAGTTTTTATTTAACTTTAAGTAGCTACAATACATTTTCATTGAATCTTTAAGCACAGTACAGTTTTTATTTCACTTTTAAATAAAAAGTACTTGATAAAAAACACACAGGCTGTAAATGTAGCTGCAAGTAACAACAATCAGGCCACGTGTCCACCAAAGCCAGCTGAAAACACCCAGGTGTGAGCGCTTGAGTTCGAGAATATCCGCTGAAGTAATATGGCAGACGCATCGCGAATTAAATGTTTCTCCAAGCATTATTTTTCATAACAATATTATTGTACTCCGGCAATTCCATCTGGTAAAGACATAAATACTCAGAGACAAGCAATATTAACTTCTCCATTGCTGTTCAGTCGTAGTACAAGCAGGGTGTGACGGTATTAGTCCCGCCCCTCCTCCACTGTGATTGGCTTAGCTGACTAAAGAGTGACAGTGATGAGTGCTAACATTCTTAAACTCTCGGTGCCAAGAAAAAAACGCCCGAGTGCTCAGCATGAAAAAGACGCTCCCATTTAAAAACAATCGCTTTGGTGGACACGCGGCCTGATTTATATTTAATTCTGAGATTCCTCTGCGTACCTCACTTTGAGAACCACTGCTTTAGACGCTGCCGCACATTGACCATTTGGCCCTCAATGCTATCCTCACCCTTTCTGCATCTTGGGAAACCCATGTGTCAGCGTGTTGAGAAAGTTATGGAATTTCAAAAATGTCGCCAATATGATTGCCCAAAGCAACGAAGCTCACAATTATGTGGCCGCTTCTAATGGGTTTGTCTCATTCACTGTTTTGTGACTTCTGACACAACCCATCGGTCGACCTAGCTGTTGGTGTATGCTGTTAGTGTATGCTGTTAGTGTATGCTGTTAGTGTATGCTGTTGGTGTATGCTGTTAGTGTATGCTGTTAGTGTATGCTGTTAGTGTATGCTGTTAGTGTATGCTGTAGGTGTATGCTGTTGGTGTATGCTGTTGGTGTATGCTGTTGGTGTATGCTGTTAGTGTATGCTGTTGGTGTATGCTGTTGGTGTATGCTGTTGGTGTATGCTGTTGGTGTATGCTGTTGGTGTATGCTGTTGGTGTATGCTGTTGGTGTATGCTGTTGGTGTATGCTGTTGGTGTATGCTGTTGGTGTATGCTGTTGGTGTATGCTGTTAGTGTAAGCTGTTAGTGTATGCTGTTAGTGTATGCTGTTAGTGTATGCTGTTAGTGTATGCTGTTAGTGTATGCTGTTAGTGTATGCTGTTAGTGTATGCTGTTGGTGTATGCTGTTGGTGTATGCTGTTAGTGTATGCTGTTAGTGTATGCTGTTAGTGTATGCTGTTAGTGTAAGCTGTTAGTGTATGCTGTTAGTGTATGCTGTTAGTGTAAGCTGTTAGTGTATGCTGTTAGTGTAAGCTGTTAGTGTAAGCTGTTAGTGTATGCTGTTAGTGTATGCTGTTAGTGTAAGCTGTTGGTGTATGCTGTTGGTGTATGCTGTTAGTGTAAGCTGTTAGTGTATGCTGTTAGTGTATGCTGTTAGTGTATGCTGTTGGTGTATGCTGTTGGTGTATGCTGTTGGTGTATGCTGTTGGTGTATGCTGTTAGTGTAAGCTGTTAGTGTAAGCTGTTAGTGTATGCTGTTAGTGTATGCTGTTGGTGTATGCTGTTGGTGTATGCTGTTGGTGTATGCTGTTGGTGTATGCTGTTGGTGTATGCTGTTGGTGTATGCTGTTAGTGTATGCTGTAGGTGTATGCTGTTGGTGTATGCTGTTGGTGTATGCTGTTAGTGTATGCTGTTGGTGTATGCTGTTGGTGTATGCTGTTGGTGTATGCTGTTGGTGTATGCTGTTGGTGTATGCTGTTGGTGTATGCTGTTGGTGTATGCTGTTAGTGTATGCTGTTAGTGTATGCTGTTGGTGTATGCTGTTGGTGTATGCTGGTGATATATATATGGAATTCCAAAAATAGCACTAATATGAACGCCTGAAGCATTAAAGCGCATAAATGTATGGAATGCCTCACTCTGCAACCAATCTGTTAGCCATCCAAGCAACACGAAACCAAGAAGGATGATTCTTTTCTATTAAACCAGAAAATATTGATGCAACACTGGGACTATGAGGATTTCTGTGACATTCTGGGGATTGTATTTCTTATCATTTCCATTAAATGCACACGATATCTTGTAATATGAAAAAAATCTTATTGAAAACTTAAATGCACATGATATCTTGCAAAAAATAAAATAAAAATACAAATAAGATGCTGTTTTAAAATATGTGTTATATTAATATCATTTAGGGATTATTGTAGTTTTTATTCATATATTTTAATGCATTTTATTTGTACATTTTCTGTTTTAATTTTAGGTAAAATTTTAATAATTAATTTTGTGTGAATTTTCCATTTTAATACTTAAAAAAAAGTATTTTTTATTATGTTTTAATATTTTTCTTTATTTCAGGGCATCAAGTTAAACTAAATAAAAACGAGAATTAATAAAACAAAATATTTGTATATTTTATTAACTATAATAACCGTGTTTCCCGTCACTTGACTAGTTGAATTTGCAACATTCGCAAAATCTTTCAGGCATAATATTCATAAATTAACCTAATTTTGAGAAATAAAAAATTTAAATAGAAATACATTTTAATAATTAATTTTGTGTGATTTTTCCATTTTAATACTTTAAAAAAAGTATTTTATTATGTTTTAATATTTTTCTTTATTTTCTTTATTTCAGGGCATCAAGTTAAACTAAATAAAAACGAGAATTAATAAAAATAAATAGGAAATAAATAAGTTTACGTTTTTATATTTTTTATTAAATATAATAACCTTGTTTCCCGTCATTTGACTAGTTGAATTTGCAACATTCGCAAAATATTTCAGGCATAATATTCATAAATTAAGCTAATTTTGAGAAATAAAAATGTAAATAGAAAAATAAAAAGTGAAAAATTAATCGATTTTAAAATGCAATTGCAGAATATAAAGTCACACATATCTAGAATGACCAGAAACCGTCTTGACATGAGATGCTTGTACATGAATCACATCTAATATAAGTAGTTCTACAGTTAAAGAAAGCTTTAGAAATCACCTTAAATGTTTCTCCTCTTCATCCAGCCCAAGCTCATGCAAAATCCATGTCCAGGAATGTCCCGCTCTGTTTCGACAAGCAGAAGATCAGCCTCAACACAACTCCTACATTTCCATGCGCTGGTTTTGTGCAGCGTGATCAAGACACGAACATCTGAACCCAAGAGAAAACCAATATCTCCTCTCCAGCATGTCCATGCTCTTTCAGAACATGCTCTTTTACAAGCACTTACAGTTCAACTTTACATATTAATCTCATTATCAGATTATACGAGAAAGTGAAGCCTATAGGAGCATTATCACACTTTTCATGAGTGTAAATAACATTTTCATTCATTTGGAGTTTTCCCCTCTAATGTCCATTATTCTCCATTACTGCAATTCATTTATTATAGGTTTTATTAATGTGATTTTTTTTTTGTGAATTTCTGTACTTTCTAGTTATAGTCATTTTGTTGTTGTAGTTATTTTTATCATTTTAATTTGTTTATGTCTATATTATTTTATGTTATATTAGTACATAAAGTTAAATTTACTTAAAGATTTAGTCATTTTGTTATGTTTTTATAACTTTTTAAAATATATTTTAATCATTTTTATTTCCGTTTTAGCTATTTTTTAGTACTTTAGTTACATTTTGTTAATGTTTTAGTAATTTTGTTGCGCTATCTTCATTATATTACAGTTTTTTTTATGTCTATATTATTTTATGTCAGTTTCTGTTTTAGTTATTTTGCCCAGGTTTATTAGAATGAACTAAAATTAAAACTAAAACCATAAAAAAGAAATCATCAAAGTTACTTGAAATAAACTAAACGTTAACTGAAATGAAGTAAAAATAAAAATGTCTAATTTTATTTTACTTTATACTACAGTAATTACACACAAAACTGAAATAATACAAAATTAAGAGATTACAAAACTGTAATAATGAAGATAGCGCAACAAAATTACTAAAACATTAACAAAATGTAACTAAAGTACTAAAAAATAGCTAAAACGGAAATAAAAATGATTCAAATATATTTTAAAAAGTTATGAAAAACATAACAAAATGACTAAATCTTTAAGTAAATGTAACTTTATGTACTAAAATAACAAAATAATATAGACATAAAAAAAATTGTAATGACAAAAATAACTACAACAACTAAATATTTTTAAACAAATTACTTTATGTACTAAAATAACTAAAACAGAAACTGACATAAAATAATATAAATATGAAAAAAAAATTGTCAACAACAAAATGACCATAACTAGAAAGTACAAAAATTCTAAAATATTAATAAAACCTTTAATGGTATATCAATGACACTAAAATAGCCCTGTATAAACGCAGCTAAAACACTGTGTTCTCCATTGCAGTATAATGAATTATGAGCTTAATGGTCATGAAAAAACCTTGACGGTCTTAGACATGTCTCGTGTTCTTTAAATCATGAAGTGAATCGAGTTAGTTTGGGGTGTAATATGACCCGGACGAGTTGCATGTCTGACCCTCGCAGCAGAACAAGAGAAACCGAAGCACTTTAGTGGCAGATAGCGGCTGTATGACAGCATTAGACGCTCGGGTCCCGGAGAACCGGAACGACGAGGACAAAGCTGCTCACAACCACATGTTCTTCAAGAGCTCGACCTCCTCGATCCTTCACCTGTCCTAACCTTACATCACCAAAACAAAGACCAGCACCATCCAGAACCAGCAGCTTCACTTAGACAAGAGAGAGAGAAAACCAAGACAGAAAGAGAGGATTTCAGTCCTACCTGAGGATCACAGCAGCGCTCGTGAAGGACTCATACACACACACACACACACACACACACACACACACACACACACACACACACACACACACACACACACACCTCTCACACACACACACACACACACACACACCTCTCTCTCACACACACACACACACACCTCTCTCTCTCACACACACACACACACACACACACACACACACACACCTCTCTCTCACACACACACACACACACACACACACACACACACACACACACACACCTCTCTCACACACACACACACACACACACACACACACACACACACACACACACACACACACCTCTCTCTCACACACACACACACACACCTCTCTCTCACACACACACACACACACACCTGCGTGCTGCTGCATGTTCTGAGGGTTTGGGAGCGTCTCGATCCACACTGAGTCACTCACATAACAGACTTGTAGTGTGCTGCAGGGCGATACACAAGGGTTTAGTCTAAACACCATAAACCAGATCTCTTTAAGATACTTTCCTGAATATAGTGCTTCCGGTCAAATAGCCCGCCTTTTAACAATTGTTTGTAAATATCCCTTTATGCGATATCATCACCAAAAATTGGATTCAGTCTTTTTAAAAAATAAGATGTTAGTTAATGCTATGATATTGGAAACCTAGTATCTTTGTGCACACATGGCACTAAACAACTAAGCTTTTTTAGTTGGTTCTTGTATTTTATTACCAATTTTTGTCAAATTATTTTCTTTCAATTTGCACAAATTTTGCATTTCTTGTTGGACCTGGTTGATCGCAGGCCTCACTGATTTGAGCACACGCACCTCAGTTTGTGAGAGAACAAGGCTTTATTTGTGGATAATTTTGACAATATTTAATTAAACTCAACGAGATCAATAAGACCTACGACCAACCAATTCCAAAAATATGACCAGCCTTTTAAAAATGACTTGTAAATCTCTTGTTATGCAACATTATCACCAAATCTTGGATTCTGTCTTTTTGAAAAATGAAAATGATATAACATGAACTTGGTATAAAAACTTCCTCCAAATATTTGTAGTTAATGTTTGTACTTTTTTGGGGATGTTTCCCCCGCCTTGTTACATTTGTGGTGTTCCGCCTCCAAAAAATAGTTTGTAAATCTGGTTATGTAATATTGTTCCCATATTTTGGATTCAATCTTTGTGTGAACTTGTTTTCTTTGATTTAGCACGGATATTGTTTAATCATAGGCCTCATTGAGTCGATGCACTTCAGCTGAAAAAGCTCTATTTCTGACAATATTCACTCAAAAACTGATATAAACGAGACATATGATCACCAGTGCTGAATAATGACCGGTCTTTGTAAATGCTTGTAAATGTCTTATTATGCTACATTATGACTACATGTTCTAATCAGTCATTTTGACAAATGCAAATGCTAGTTAATGTTTTTTTTTTAATTGGACAAAATTGTACTGACTTTGCTCACACATAAAACAACGTCCAGCCAAAGAAAAAATATCATTTTTAAAATAAACTGCGACTCCGCCAAAGATCAACTCAAACCTGGTCTAAAGTCAGTGTCGGGGAAAGTTACTTTTAAAAGTAATGCGTTACAATATTGAGTTACTCCCTAAAAAAGTAACTAATTATGTTACTTAGTTACTTTTTATGGAATGTAATGCGTTACGTTACTTTTGCGCTACTTTTTAAATATGAGCAGGGCTTGATTGTTTGTTTTTAATATAATAAGTTATATTTATAGCAAATATAAAAGCCTTTCACACCAAAAAGTGTAATGAATAAACCTCAGACTGAAGGACGAGTAAATCACGTCTGTACAGAAGAACACAGGAGAAGTTCAACACTCTTCAGCAATAAAACACAATGATAGTTTATCTAAAGTCATGTTTATTATTATTATGATTGAACTGATCATCAAAGATCATCAAACACATCGGTTAATAAAATGAGATTAGATATATTTGTGTTGTTTAACATATTTAATTATTGCAGGTTTGTGTCATATTCTGAGTTTGTATTTCACTGTTTTAATTCATTTTGATGAATACTGAATCTGTTTTTTGTGAGTGTGATGAATTAATACACATTCATATTTAGTCTACTACAGTAAGATCATGTTCACACGGCGCACTATGTACATCACAGACCGCGAGAGCTGATGGTATCATATGCTTTTAATGGCTCTCGCGGCGCTGCTTCAGGTCGAACACACCTGACTGTGTGCTGCGAGGAGGCGTGTGATCAATCACATGGCATTTACGGCTCAGGTAATACAAACACTACAGGAATGTATGGTAGTGTGCTATTCTGAATATATTCTTAAATCACACAAGGCACTTACCCCACAGGTGTCCAGGTGTGTTACTCTGCTCAACAACGAACGAATCGCTCCTCGTCTATCTTTCCTGGACTGTGAAGTCATTTAACTAGCAAACGAGCGGTGAACTCCTCCCTGTGCAGGTCAAACATTAACACACACGTACAGTAGAGTACAGTACAGAGCCCCGAGTCATCGGTGCGGTTCATCACAGCGGACGCGTTCTGCTGCAGGACATTGCTTCGGTGCGGTGCTGTTTAAGATCATGTCTGAGATGATCCTATAATCTTTTAAGCATTTAAAAATGAGTAACGCTTTACAGCAAGGATCCATGTTAACTGCATTAGCTTTTATTAATCAGAGTAAATTTAGACATTTACAAATGCATTACGTTGAACCTGAATATAGACATTAATTAACAATGAACAGTTGTGTTTTATTAACTAATGGTAACTTACACGATTTTTAGATTTAACTAATGTTAACTAACAAGCTCTTATTATAAAGTGCAATCAAAAAATGCAATCATGAAAAGAGTTTGAATGAACTAAATACAGTAATGACTGCTTTAAACGTGATTCATGCAATTAACTGTTAAATAGCAAAATGTGTGTCAATGATTTAAATAATTATTAATGCTTTGATTTTCAGGTTTCCAAAGCAACATGAATTCAAATTTAAAGCAGTCAAATAATTTGGACACACAATATGCCCCCCCCCCCAACAAAACCCCACTAAAGTGGAAGATAATTTTTTTAATAACATTTACAAATGATTTTTTATTACTATTTATATTTAAATTATTTTTTAAATAATATTTGACTATTTTCTAAGTAGAATGACATTTATTTTAAAGTATGTTTATATATTTTAAGCAGCACTTTGATCAAAAGCAGTTGTTATTATATATTGTCATACACTGTTTATTCATTACATGCCACAACCTCTCAAGTTATTAATAAACACGATCTACTCAACGATTGCTGGGATTAAATAGAGATTTTCTATTATTAATAAAAAATAAAAACACCCAAGATTATGTTGGAAAAAATTGTTTATTAAATGTGTATAAAAAGCAATATATAACATCAACTGTATAGCCACAAAATGAATATGCACTGCTATTATTTTACAAGAAATGAGTTCATAAGCTGTTGGTCACGTTCCTGATGAGCTCAGACAAAACCAGCTCGGAAGACTTCTGTTCTGGATTCAAGATCACGCGGAAAAAGCCTTTCCATAAAGACTCGACGGGAACGCTGACAAAACAAACCAAACCAGACGAGCGCGTCTCATTCATCTGAGCAAATATTACACCTGCATACCAAAATATCACATTTCACCCCAAAAACACCTGGATTTAGACATAATACCACTAATAAACAACAATAATACTCATGCACAACCTACATTTAGAATATCTACTATTGTTGTTTTTTATTTTAAAAACATTTTATATAAAAAAATACATTCATTTAAAAATAGGATTATTTTGAAAGACAAAATCAAACACATTTGTCCCAAAATCCACATTATTAATATTACATAAAAGTGACATATCATTTGCATAAGCTAAAGACAGTAACACATATTATAAAAGGTGCACATTAGGGATGTGACAGCATGAAAACATCATATCACGATTATAGCGACCAAAATGATCACGTTATCAGTATTATCACGGTATTGTTCAAATGTGCCGGAGATGTTCAAAGAGTACCGACACATAAATAACTTCAAGATTTATATTTGGAAAAAAATCCACAAACAACACATAAAAGGACTTTGTTTGCATAATCACTAAAACGATAACATTACCAACGATGTCCGGGTTTAAATGACAAGTTGACTGACAACAGATTAATAGCATGCACAAATATTAATGTTCAAATAAAGCTTAGAAAAAGATTAATAAAAAGGTAAACCTCACATTTCAGCCTTTAAATAAAGAAAAGTCAAAATGATAATTGATTAATAAATGATTTTATGTATTTTACCTGCTCCATAAATAATTCTAGATAATTATCTGAATTGTTTAAATGTGTAGAATCCACATTAGAGGTGTGCGGTATTGAAAAAAAAATGATATCTCGATATTTTGGGGGATTTTTTCGATGACGATATTTTGCAGAGTGTGTTATTGTGCTGATATCTGAATACCGTGCACAGCTGCAGTTTATGATATTCTTCATATTCTGTGTGCTCAGTTCACATCACTGATTAAATAATATTTTCATTTAAGTTTAAATAGATTTTTACCTTTAATAAAGCATTTTTCTTTTCTAAAAGTGTACATCTTTTGAGTCAAATTGTAACTTTTAATCAGTGAATTAAGATAATACACATTTAGGCTGTTACTAAACAAATGAAACCAGTATTATCAAAATTTATCTTTACAGAAGTTGCATCTTTAGATGTATTTACACACTGTTTAATGCAGCTCAGAGGGACATTGAGTGCTTTAAACGGTTACAAATGCATATTTTTTTAACATTTTAAACATAAAACATTGAATACTGATATTTTAAAAACGAAAATAGACTTTAAATGTGAAATTACAATCGCCAGTAGGTGGCAGAAAGTCATTGGTAATGAGTGAGTCACTGCGACTGAACCGAATCATTTAAACGATTCATTGAATCATTCAGGAACGAATCACTCTCATGTTGCTCAGAGACGCAAACCAGTGCTAAGGTTGTTTGGACTTATTTTTTGTCTGCGAAATGTAGCAAAGCAGGCAATATGGTTTCTAAAACGTAAGTATGTTAATATTAACTTATTATTCAATAATAACAGTATAACTGAATAATATTCAGTTCAACTTATATTGAACTGTTGTATAAAATCAATATCACATTTGTAATCGTGCTTATTTTTGAAGAAAAAACGGCCCTCTTCGCTTGATTTTAACTAGGTGAAAGAATGCGCGCGTGCACTAAATAAACCCCTTCATTAATCACCATGCAGGATAATGTATGCGTGCAATCTGTTGCCGTTTTGTACTCGCAAAATACTCAATATTGTCAAATTGCACATCGCTAAAACAACAATTACGATAATATCGCAAACGATATATATCGCACACCCCTAATCCACATAAGCTTGTTTTTCATCAACCGTTCAAAATCTACAGCAGGGCGTGCAAATTCATTCACATTTATGCATTTAACAGACGCTTTTATCCAAAGCCACTTACAGTGAATTCAGGCTATACATTTTTTGTTTGGATTTTGACAAATTCAGTGTGTTTTTGTCCAGACAGGTTTCTGTAACTCCACTCTCTGACAGCAGGTGGCGCTTTATTACAGCGGTTAGTATTGTGATTAAGAACACTTCTTTAGGGATCACATGGAGCGAAGATGAAAACAAAACGCCATCGAAGACAGTCAGAACCTTCAGAGGTACACTTAATTAATTAATTCATAATATATTCATGTGTATAATTCCCTCAGCACTCGTTTAACACCTCCCAGCTTTTCCGCTCTATTTCCACTCAAAACTAAACGACTCTGCTGCGGTGCGCACGCGACACCGTTACTGAACACTGGGCTTTATGCTGGACAGTATTTATTTATCATGAGATGTCAGGAATTTGATCATGATTTATCGTCAAACCGGTACTCGTTACATCCCTAGTGCACATATATATTTTAGTTTTTTTTACAATGATGAAAGTTCACAAATTAATGCGCTTTATTCTCATGAAAATATTACTTGTCAAACATTTGAAAAACGTATAATTCTCTGTATGTTTTCTTGAGTGTGTGTTTCTGGACAATGATAAGAGATGCGGGCGGTACCTGTGCTGAGATCCAGATCCGTCCTCCAGACTCCAGGAACAGTTCTCCTGCTTCACTTTCATCGGCCGATTAAACAGCAGCATGTGCACGACTTCTGCAACGCCGATCAGATCGACCTGTCGCAAGAGCGCCGATAAAACATCATTTGATCATTCTCCAATGCATTTTAAATTCCCCATGAGGCAGCGTTTACAGTGAACCGAATAATCAGCATGAAATAACGCTGAGCCCGCAGCAGACTGAAGACAAAAATAAACCATTACAAATGAAAATAGCTCAAAATAAAATTAAAGCAAATAAAAAATAAAGATGAACAAAAAAATTAAACCACATATAAATGCGTAAAAAAAAAAAAAAAAACACACACAATGCATAAAAATCATTTAAATGTATCCAAATAATAATAAATGCAAAATATTAATATTTAAGTGTAATAAAATATCATATATAAAATGATGTATATACAATTTTACATAAAATGAAAAAATATAAAAAGTAAAACTAATAAATAAAAAAGTATAAATACAATATGAATAAACAAATACATAATAAAAAAGTATAAATACAATATGAATAGACAAATACATAATGTTTATAAATAACAAATTATATACATAAAGTTGGTAACACTTTACAATACAGTTAATTGGTTAACTACTTTATCATTATTCATAATAATAAAATAAAAATGTAAAAGGATGAAATAAGTATGGGAAGGAAGGAGGGGTGAATGCACCTGATAAGGTGAGGCCGAAGGCGACAGGAGACCCTGCTGAATGTATTTCTGAGCAGAAGGAAGAGCTTGTGCTGTTGTGACGTCCGTCTGGAGCTGCAGATCCACGGAGTTTGAGAAATCTAGTGCCGTGATGCCGCTGCGGACACAAACACAGGAAGACCAGGTTAGAAACAAGCATCATGACCTCCATCACATTCCTGCGTGTGCATGTGTTTTATTCATGTACCTCAGGTAAAAATACAGCGATTCTGGCTTCAGGCCTCCATGAACCACTCGACAGGAATGAAACTGTTTCACCAACTCCAGCAACAGAAGGACTAACAGAGAAACATCGTCTCCAGCCCCGGGCTCGGCGAGACGATCCTACACGCGGAGAGATGAAGACACATGAGGACGCATGCATGTGGAGGTTCAGGAGGAATGAGAACGAGCCGAACCTGGACGGTTTCTCCACGAGGGATCCTCCAGAGAGTCATGCAGCCGTTCTCAAACACATAACAGCTGATCTGGACCTCAGCGTCCGGTTCCTCACGAGACCGGCGAGATCTGAGCTGTGAGCTGATGAAGAAATCCCACGGCACTCCGGACCGGTCCACCTGTTACAGCAAATACAGGATCAAGAGTGAGTGAATAAAGACACTAATAAACATGAAGAGGAAGAGTGAAATATGAAAGAAAACAATAAACATTAAATAAAATACAGGAAAACAAATGAAGGGTAAGAGTGAAATATGAAAGTAAACGATAAACATTGAATAAAAATACAGGAAAACATAAATGAAGAGTAAGAGTGAAATATGAAAGTAAACAATAAACAGAATAAAAATACAGGAAAACATAAATGAAGAGTAAGAGTGAAATATGAAAGTAAACAATAAACAGAATAAAAATACAGGAAACCATAAATTAAGAGGAAGAGTGAAATATGAAAGTAAACAATAAACAGAATAAAATACAGGAAACCATAAATGAAGAGGAAGAGTGAAATATGAAAGAAAACAATAAACATTGAATAAAATACAGGAAAACAAATGAAGAGGAAGACTGAAATATGAAAGAAAACAATAAACATTGAATAAAATACAGGAAAACAAATGAAGAGGAAGACTGAAATATGAAAGAAAACAATAAACATTGAATAAAATACAGGAAAACAAATGAAGAGGAAGACTGAAATATGAAAGTAAACCATACATATAGAATAAAAATACAGGAAAACATAAATGAAGAGTAAGAGTGAAATATGAAAGTAAACGATAAACATTGAATAAAAATACAGGAAAACATAAATGAAGAGGAAGACTGAAATATGAAAGAAAACAATAAACATTGAATAAAATACAGGAAAACAAATGAAGAGGAAGACTGAAATATGAAAGAAAACAATAAACATTGAATAAAATACAGGAAAACAAATGAAGAGGAAGACTGAAATATGAAAGTAAACCATACATATAGAATAAAAATACAGGAAAACATAAATGAAGAGTAAGAGTGAAATATGAAAGTAAACGATAAACATTGAATAAAAATACAGGAAAACATAAATGAAGAGTAAGAGTGAAATATGAAAGTAAACGATAAACATTGAATAAAAATACAGGAAACCATAAATGAAGAGTAAGAGTGAAATATGAAAGTAAACGATAAACATTGAATAAAAATACAGGAAAACATAAATGAAGAGTAAGAGTGAAATATGAAAGTAAACGATAAACATTGAATAAAAATACAGGAAACCATAAATGAAGAGTAAGAGTGAAATATGAAAGTAAACGATAAACATACAATAAAAATACAGGAAACCATAAATGAAGAGTAAGAGTGAAATATGAAAGAAAACAATACATATAGAATAAAAATACAGGAAAACATAAATGAAGAGTAAGAGTGAAATATGAAAGTAAACGATAAACATTGAATAAAAATACAGGAAAACATAAATGAAGAGTAAGAGTGAAATATGAAAGTAAACGATAAACATTGAATAAAAATACAGGAAAACATAAATGAAGAGTAAGAGTGAAATATGAAAGTAAACGATAAACATACAATAAAAATACAGGAAACCATAAATGAAGAGTAAGAGTGAAATATGAAAGTAAACGATAAACATTGAATAAAAATACAGGAAAACATAAATGAAGAGTAAGAGTGAAATATGAAAGTAAACCATACATATAGAATAAAAATACAGGAAACCATAAATGAAGAGTAAGAGTGAAATATGAAAGTAAACAATAAACATACAATAAAAATACAGGAAACCATAAATGAAGAGTAAGAGTGAAATATGAAAGTAAACGATAAACATACAATAAAAATACAGGAAACCATAAATGAAGAGTAAGAGTGAAATATGAAAGTAAACGATAAACATTGAATAAAAATACAGGAAAACATAAATGAAGAGTAAGAGTGAAATATGAAAGTAAACGATAAACATACAATAAAAATACAGGAAAACATAAATGAAGAGTAAGAGTGAAATATGAAAGTAAACGATAAACATTGAATAAAAATACAGGAAAACATAAATGAAGAGTAAGAGTGAAATATGAAAGTAAACAATAAACATAGAATAAAAATACAGGAAACCATAAATGAAGAGTAAGAGTGAAATATGAAAGTAAACGATAAACATTGAATAAAAATACAGGAAAACATAAATGAAGAGTAAGAGTGAAATATGAAAGTAAACCATACATATAGAATAAAAATACAGGAAACCATAAATGAAGAGTAAGAGTGAAATATGAAAGTAAACGATAAACATACAATAAAAATACAGGAAAACATAAATGAAGAGTAAGAGTGAAATATGAAAGTCAACGATAAACATTGAATAAAAATACAGGAAAACATAAATGAAGAGTAAGAGTGAAATATGAAAGTAAACAATAAACATAGAATAAAAATACAGGAAAACATAAATGAAGAGTAAGAGTGAAATATGAAAGTAAACGATAAACATTGAATAAAAATACAGGAAAACATAAATGAAGAGTAAGAGTGAAATATGAAAGTAAACAATACATATAGAATAAAAAATAGAAGTATAAATAAATATTATATATAATCGAAAATAAATACAGAGCATTATGACAGTAAATAAGAAACATGAAAATATATAAATAAAGCATACATACAAAAGATTAAAAAATATATCAAACAAGAATAAATAAATATACAATAAGAGTACATTTATTTAATACAGTAAATCATAAATGGGTAAAAAAGATAAGGAATATAAGAAAATATATAAAGCATAAATACAGAGTAAAATGATCAATATTGTTCATGTTAACTGAAACTAAAACAAACTAAGCTGAAATCAAATAAATATTAGATGAAAATACACATGAAAAAAGCTGAATATTAATAACTGCAATTAAAGTTACATTTCAAATTACAGCTATATATATATATATATATATATATATAGTAAATATGATACATCATATAATATTATAAAAATGACAAAGTACATAATTCCTAAAACACACAAAAATTAAAACTGAAAATATATTTAAAAATAATTCCAAATATTAATACATATTATGAAAGTGTATAAATAACACTGGTAAATATATAATACAAAATAAATAAGTGTAAATAATTGTGCACATCTCATTTGCCATCATAATGCTGTAGTTTGAATACACAGTGAGCGCTGAGCACTATCTAGGGCCCTAAAACAGATACTTCAGATGTGTCACCTTCAGAAAGACAGCAGCGGTGCCGGAGAAGTACAGGGCGAAGTCCTTCAGCGTCTCCACCTTACTGCAGTAAACCAACACCTCTCCACCTGGAAGTGTGTAGAGTACACTATTAAACATGACTCATGTTCCAGTAAAAACATGACTGTGATGAGGAGGAGTTTCCCAGATACCGAGATGCAGGTTCTCCTTCCCGCTGGTGTCCGGCAGACGCCCGGTTTTCTGCTGGAAGTTTGAGAATAACGTCATGTCTGACTGATGAAACAACCGGGATCTGACGCTTAAACCACAGACGTCCTCCGATTCGGTGACTGCTGACACACACACACACACACACACACACACACACACACACACACACACACACACACAGAGAGAGAGAGAGAATCACACAGACACACACACACAGAGAGAGAGAGAGAGAGAGAGAATCACTCACACACACACACACACACACACACACACACACACACACACACAGAGAGAGAGAGAGAGAAAATCACACAGACACACACACACACACAGAAAGAGAGAGAGAATCACACAGACACACACAGAGAGAGAGAGAGAGAGAATCACACACACACACACACACACACACACACACACACACACACACACACAGAGAGAGAGAGATGGAGAGAATCACACACACACACACACACAGAGAGAGAGAGAATCACACACACACACACACACACACATACATACACGACACACACGACACACACACAGAGAGAGAGAGAGAAAATCACACACACACGACACCCACCCACCCACCCACACACACACACTTTTTAAGATATGCATTGCAATTTAAAGCTACAGACACAAAATAAATAAAGTGCAATAAAACAAACAGCTAAAAGTCTATTTTGCATGTCCTTCCACTCGTCTAAAGACAATATATAAAAACCTAAATAGCCTACAATATCAAAACTGACCAGTGCATAAAAAAACAATGCAACACATCAAAAAGTCAGAGAACAGCGCCATCTAGTGGCCACAAACACTACAGGTGAGGTCAGGAACGAGAGAAAACCAGCCGGCAGATCTGATTCGGCTGCAGCTGAGAGAGAGACTGAGTGAATGAACTGTAAAGCGTGAGCTTTATTCCCACCTTCCTCCGGTGTCTCCGCGGCTCGGCTGATCTCAGGCTTCATTAAGCGCTCCGTGGAGTTGAGAGGAAAGGTAGCGAAGGAAGCACCACCCCACTCCTGACTGATCTCTAGGATAGGACTAGGACCATAAAACACAGACAAACCAAATTACAAGAGAGAAATTAAATCATCGTGAATGGTGCTTTAAAGATAACATAAATGAAACGTTAACGTTAGTGGCAGATCATGGCACTACAACACTAAAATCATGGGTTTGATGCACATGGAACTCGTGAAGTGATACAAATGTATACTCTGAATGCAATGCAAGTATTGCTGCACGATATACCGGCTTTACTGACAAGATGCGCATTAAATATTGCATGCGATATATCGTGCAGCCCCAAATGCAAGCCTATAAAAGACATACGCATCTGCATATTAATGCACAAATTTAAAAAAGCACCTTCTTAGCTTCATTCACGTCTGAATTTATAGTGCCATTTAAATTAAAATAATAATTGTACTAAAGGAAATATAATATTCACTCGAGTCGAGTGTACCATAATCCAGTCCATTCCCACGAGCTTCTTTTAGAAATTAGTTACATAATAGACAAAAAAATGCAGTTTCATACTATATTGGGTAAATATTACAAAACCTGTAAAGAACATGTTAATAATAATATTTGTTAATGTTACAGTTAAATGTTAATATTTCACCACAAAGTAAATGAATAAAATAAATACATACAATTCAATTTAAAAAAGTGGAAAAGGGAAATAAGGCTTAATTTATGTTTTTGTATTTAAAAAAAAGCAAGATGCAGCGATTTGGAAATAAAACAAAAAGTTATTATTATTTTTTTTTTACTTTAACGCCATGTCATGTGCAAGCTGCTGAAAAAGACATGCAACAATCAATGACATCGGTCTAGTGCATATCTACATGGAAAGACTATGGAAAAGCAATGCAGAGCATGTTATGTTATTATGAACGTTAATAAAAATTTTATGCCAATTATGAAAATGTTCAGACAAAAATGTATTAAGAGTCACTTTGGATGAAAGCATCTTCAAAATGCATAAATGTAAGTAACTGTAATAATAATAATATTTAATTAAATAAAAATAAAAATAAAAAAAATCTCTAGTCCACATAATCCACTCCGTTCTCGAATGCAGTATTACACTATATTGGGGAACATATCAAATATCACAAAACCTGTTAAAAACTTATAATATTCAAAGAGCATGTTAATATTTTAACACACACAAAACTTATATATAAAGTATGTATTTAAATTGTTACAATGTATATATATATATATATATATATATATATATACAGTATATATATTAGTGCTGTCAAACGATTAATTGCTTCCAAAATAAAAGTTTGTGTTTACATAATAAATGTGTGTGTGCTGTGTATATATAAATACAAACACATATGTATACATTTATGAAAAATATGTCATGCTTATATTTATATATAATTTAAAATATAAGATATAAATATATATGCATGTAAATATTTCCCAAATATATGCTTTATGTGAGTGTATGTATATATAATAAATATACACAGTATACACACATATTATGTAAACAAAAACATTTATTTTGAATGCGATTAACCTTTTGACAGCACTAATATATATATATATATATAAACTAAAAGTAATTAAAAATACATAAGCAACTAATAAATTAAATTTGTTCTGTTTTGGCATTTCAAACAAGTGTAATAACATGACATTTTAATGCTGATTAAGAACATTTCCAGGCAGTTTAATGACAGTAAATGAAGCCGAGTCCGACCGAAGTACCTGAGCTTGTTCTCCTCAGCGGTCGTGACAGAGCTCGGTGCTTTAGTGGATTCTGGGGCCGTTCGGCTCTGATTCTCCGTCAGTCCGGATCCAGACTGTCTTGGTCTCTCGACGCCAGCAGACGGAGTGGAGGCGTGCTGAGCGGCGCGGGCGAATTCACACGTGTCGTCTGGACTCCGGCACAGAGTCTTGTTCCAGTGGCCGTAGATGATGGCTTCCTCAGAGCGAGACACGGACGCATCCTGATAACAAACACACACATGATTATCAGAAAACCTGGGATATCACATACTGAATGAGCTCTGATCTCACTTTGTCAGGGACCACCTCTGCTTTAGACTTCGGCCCTTTCAGACTCGAGGAGGGCAGCTTCAGAGAATTACGGTTCACTGACGACGATCTGAAAGAGCAAACGAGAAATTACACACAGCCAGTATTAAAGACAGACAGAAAGAAGGAAAGACAGAAAGAAAGAAAGAAAGAAAGAAAGAAAGAAAGAAAAGAAAGAAAGAAAGAAAGAACAGAAGGAAAGAAAGAAAGAAAGAAAGAAAGAAAGACAGAAAGAAAGAAAGAAAGAAAGAAAGAAAGAAAGAAAGAAAGAAAGAAAGAAAGAAAGAAAAAAAGAAAGAAAGAAAAAAGAAAGAAAGAAAGAAAGAAAGAAAGAAAGAAAGAAAGAAAGAAAGAAAGAAAGAAAGAAAGAAAGAAAAAAAGAAGGGGAAAGAAAGAAAGAAAGAAAGAAAGAAAGAAAGAAAGAAAAAACAGAAGGGGAAAGAAAGAAAGAAAGAAAGAAAGAAAGAAAGAAAGAAAGAAAGAAAGAAAGAAAGAAAGAAAGAAAGAAGAAAGAAAGAAAGAAAGAAAGAAAGAAAGAAAGAAAGAAAGAAAGAAAGACAGAAAGACAGAAAGGGGAGAAAGAAAGAAAACATACAAAAGAAAAAAGAAAAGGAGAAAGACAACAAAAAAATTATGAATGAAAGAGAATGAATAAAAGTAGGAAAGAATGAACGAAAGAACAAAAGGAGCAAAAAGTAACAAAGGAAGACTCAAAGGACGAAAGAAAGAAAAAGAACGAATGAAAGCAAGAAAGAGAACAAAAGAAGGAATAAAAAACTACAGAATGGACAAAAGAAAAAGAACGAAAGGAGGAAAAAGTAAAACAGAAAATGAAAGAAGAAGCAAAACGCACAAAAGAAAAGCGAGTTACGTTTTATTGGTCAGTGTGTTCTCATCAAAAACAGTGAAGGGTTTTGCTGTTTTCTGCAGTTTAGCGTCGCTTCCACCTGAAACACACAATCACAAACACACACACACACACACACGCATGATTCACCAGAAACACACAATCAACACAAACACACACACACACGCATGATTCACCAGAAACACACAATCATCACAAACACACACACACACACGCATGATTCACCAGAAACACACAATCACCACACACACAATCATCACAAACACACACACACGCATGATTCACCAGAAACACACAATCAGCACACCAGAAACACACAATCATCACAAACACACACACACGCATGATTCACCAGAAACACACAATCATCACAAACACACACACACACACACACGCATGATTCACCAGAAACACACAATCACCACAAACACACACACACACGCATGATTCACCAGAAACACACAATCATCACACACACACACACACACGCATGATTCACCAGAAACACACAATCATCACAGAAACACACAATCATCACAAACGCATGATTCACCAGAAACACACAATCATCACAAACACACACGCACACGCATGATTCACCAGAAACACACAATCACCACGATGATTCACCAGAAACACAACATACACGACTCATTGATTCACCAGTCATGCTCAGATCACCTTTCTCAGTCACCAGGGCTATAAACGCATCTATTAGGGATGTAACGATCAGGCGAGCGGCTTTAGTCGATCAACCGCGAGCCGGCTGAGAATCGATTCAAACATGTGACGAATCAAATCACGATTCAGTTAGTGGCAGGAGTTTATATGAATGTCTGTCTTTAGAAAAGTTTAGATTGTATTTAATATTTTCATCTGTCTCTGTATAATACATATTAAAGTTGATAAGGGCAGCGCTGCTGGTTTACTAGTGATGTCCGGTCCGTGAACGAATCACCGGATCTTCTTAGTGAACCGGTCGAACCAGTTCACTGAATCGAATTGAATCGTTTGAAACGGTTCGCGTCTCAATTATTCAGTTTATAAACGAATAATTAACCAAGGAGAGGCTTTGAGCGCCACCTGCTGGCAGAGAGTGAACCTGCGTCTCATTCAGCTCGACCAATCGGTTTTTGCTTCAAATTTCGAAATTATACAATCTCATTTTTTTTAATTGCTCATGTTGTATGTATGCAGCATCTTAGTTTGGATCATGATTAAAATGCAGGGGTTTCCTCTAATTATAAATGGAAAGAGCACAGACAAAGCCTTATTTTGTTTATATGAGGATGTTTATTTTATTTGTGTTACTTATTTATATGATTTGGGGCTTGTTTTAACATTTCAATTTATTATTTACATTTATATTATATTTAAATGTTGTTATTTAGCAGACGCTTTTATCCAAAGCGACTTATATCATTGAGGACAATAGAAGCAATCAAAACCAACAAAAGAGCAATAATATGCTATATTAATATAGTGTTATATTTCAATTTCATAAAGAAACATGCAATATTGTCCAAGCAATAATAAAAGGACACATTTAATTTATAATTAGTCTTAAATCACATGTTGTTCAAATAAAATCGTGAGTTGAGTGAATCGTTACATGCCTTCATAGTACAGAAGTAAATGAGAGGAAAACAACAACTCACTGTGATTCATGTCGTCCTCTCGCCTCGCTGAGCTTCTACTGAATGACACAAGGAGAGAGAAACATTTTAATCTAAATACTTAAAGTTCGCGTAAATTCAACATTAAATGTGTATTCTGAGTTTGTCACACCACAGAAAAATTTGTTATAAACCACCCAGCAAAATTTGAATGCTAAAAAAACTGCCATGTAAATAAAATAATGCATTAAAATCTTGAAAAAATAAGCTCTCAGACGCTGGGGGCGTGTCCACAGGCGGCGCTGAAACCACGCCCACTCACGGGAAAGCTGCCGTCTCTCTCAACGGTCTTCCTCTAGCAGCTTATTTAATAAGGAGACCGAACTGTTTTGTAAATGATCGGAACCAGGTATACATTTACGTGATGAAGGCATAGCTAGCTAGCTGTAGTAACTAACGGTAATGACAGTAACTCGCGATCGAGCCGTGAACCACTGATGCTAATGCGCTCTAGTTATTAGCAGCGCTACAGAACGATCAGTGTATGACACGAGAGCGATTCGATAGCATCAGAAGCGTCTGCTCTCTGTAACTCTCACTGTACTTTAATATCACACACAGATCGGTCTGCAGCTGCTTCACTCTTATAGTGTAGGGGGAGGGGCCGTGCTCTTATAGTGTAGGGGGAGGGGCATCATAGTGTAGGGGGAGGGGCCGTGCTCTTATAGTGTACCGTGCTCTTATAGAGTATAGGGGTGCATAGTGTAGGGGGAGCCGTGCTCTTATAGTGTAGGGGGAGGGGCCGTGCTCTTATAGTGTAGGGGGAGGGGCTGCTATACTACCGTGCTCTTATAGTGTAGGGGGAGGGGCCGTATCTTATAGTGTAGGGGGAGGGGCGTGCTCTTATAGTGTTAGGTGGGGGGTGCTCTTATAGTGTAGGGGGAGGGGCCGTGCTCTTATAGTGTAGGGGGAGGGATAGTGTAGGGGGAGGGGCCGTGCTCTCCGTGCTCTTATAGTGTAGGGGGAGGGGTGCTCGTGGGGATAGTGGCCGTGCTCTTATAGTGAGGGGCCGTGCTCTTATAGGGGAGGGGCCGTGCTCTTAGGGGGAGGGGCCGTGCTCTTATAGTGTTAGGGGAGGGGCCGTGCTCTTATAGTGTAGGGGGAGGGGCCGTGCTCTTATAGTGTAGGGGGAGGGGCCGTGCTCTTATAGTGTAGGGGGAGGGGCCGTGCTCTTATAGTGTAGAGGGGAGGGGCCGTGCTCTTATAGTGTAGGGGGAGGGGCCGTGCTCTTATAGTGTAGGCCGTGCTCTTATAGTGTTCGTGCCGTGCTCTTATAGTGTTGGTGCCGTGCTCTTATAGTGCCGTGCTCTTATAGTGTAGGGGGAGGGGCCATAGTGTTAGTGGCCGTGCTCTTATAGTGTAGGGGGAGGGGCCGTGCTCTTATAGCAGGGGGAGTGGCCGTGGTGTTAGCTGGCCGTGCTCCATAGTGTTGGCCTGACATCATCGAGTCCTGACTTAGCCCCGCCCAAAAAAATCGTATTTGAGTATAGTTCAACATGTTTCAGCAATTTTCTACTTCTCAGAATTGACTTTACACTGATCACACCAGGAAAGTCGAAGTTCAAAGGGCAAAAAATTATACATTGTAGCTATTTTTAGCCATTTTGGTTCCTTTTCACACCACACTGTTTGCTCTGGTCCGAACCAGCTGAACCAGTCACGTGACAACATCCACTTCACTTGTTGGCTAGATGTGTCTTGGAACGCATTCCCTAAACTGCTTTTCGATTGGTCAGAAAGAGCGGGCGGGAAAATTCCACCGGTGCTCCCGGAAGTAAACAAAGACAGGAGTCAAATGCAGCGGACAGCACACTGCTATTATGAAGAGACAATTCTTATGATTCTCCGCTTTTGGTCCGCACCCGAGTGTGACTGCTGCATTCTCACCGGCCCAAACGCACCACACCAAGAGGGAAAACCAACTCTAGTGTGATCCAACCAAAATAAATGAGGCAGGTGTGAGAGCACCCTAAATCTAATCCAAGAAAAGCACTGATTAATGAAGAACTGACCTGCTAACCACACGGTCTTCCTCCTGCTCGCTGCATACGGTGAACGGAGTTGATTTCACCACAGCAGCGTCAGATTCACAGGAACCTGCAGACTTCTGGAAGGAAGATCCGGCCTCCTCATGAACAACCTGGACAAGGGAATACAATCACACGGTTAAAACAAGAACCCGATGCCAATGTTTGATGATGACTGTGTCTGGAAGTTCATTTTAAACACCCAGTTGGCCAAAAACCAAACGATCTGTCATCATTTTCTCACACTCATGTCTCTCCAGAAGAAATCTCTGAATCAAAACCTCGGGTGACGTACCTGCGGTTTCTCTCTCTGCTGAATGAGTCTCTGTTTCTCCTCAATCTGATGCTGCAGGTCCTGCTTCAGCTTCTTCAGGTGTGAGGCTTTTTCTGTACGTTTAGAGTCACGAAACACTAATTACAATGTCTACGTGATCTAATCCAGGATTATTATAATTAGCCAAAACTACAATCATAAAAAAATAAGTTAACAAACAAACAGTTTTTATTTTATTTCAGCTACCAAAACATTTCGGTTCTTGATGTACTAAAACTGAAATCAAAATTAAAAATACATTTTAAAAGATAACTAATAAAAAGACAAAAATGACAATTTAAAATTTGAAAATTGAAATGAAATAAAAAATAAAAATAAAAAACATAAAAATTAAGATAAAATAGAAAACATGGAAACATACAAATAGAAAACATACAATAGAAAACAATTATAAATAAATAAATTAATGGTACTGCAAAATAAGACCAAGGCAATGTTATTTAAGTATCATTGAGATATTATTAGTTTTTATTAATATTCTGAATTATATTACATATATACATTTTTCTTAACTTTAATTAGTTTTAGTAATTTTGTTCTGTTTTTTGTATGCAATTATGTAGTTTATTAATTTTTATATTGGTTTGAGTTTTATTTATTTTAGTACTGAAAATGAGAAATGTAAGCTGAAGTTTATATATTAAGTAAGTTTTTAAACCTAAAATAGACTAAATATCTGTCAATGGTCAGAAAAATAATATTTTTTTCCCTTTGAATTAACTTTATTTTGTTGTTGTTGTTCAATTTCTTCTTATTTAAAGCATAAACTCACATAATTCTGATACATTTTATTTAATGATATTGTTTGTCATTTTGATTCTCAAGTAAACATGTCTTAAGAACATTTAGATATTTGTACCAGAAAACCCAAATATCAAATAAAGAAATATATATTATATATTTTATTATAATAACCTTGGATCAAGACTTATTTGGCACTATTTGGGCAAAACCAAAAATCAGATTTCATACATTTGACTGAAGCACATAACCAAACAGACCCAAATCTAAAATGAATCATGTGTAACAGCATCTGGACGTACCGCTCAAAGATGTGTAGTAGCGCTGCGCTCGGAGCTCTTCGAAGCTGACCTCCGAGTCTTCCTGATACACCTGATCTTTACAGTACATGACCTGCACATGACCCTCCTCCTCCTGAACCTGGCTCCTCTGGGACGGGACGCCTGGAGCGCTTCGGGGAAGCCAAAGTGTCATGATTACAAAACATGAGGTGAGAGTTCAATTCAAATAATAGGCCACGTACACACTACAAGTTTCAGGAGTGACAAGCGCATTTAAATGTGGGAGTGAGTCCCGTATCGCTCCATGTGTGTACGGAACAGAGCTCCCTCCCATATTTGTAAGCATAGCAACATTCTGTCGTATTGCCAGAGTGAATAAAAGTTTATTTATGTGTCATTTTTTTGACTAAAGACTAATTTTTTCGTCGACTTTAACTAAACTACCGCTGATAGACGTGCTGTGTTTATGCTGCTTTAGAGAGCGCTGTCTTGCAGTGTTGCCATGTCCTCATATTTACAAGCGCTTTTAGGCATGTCTTATCTCATAAAAACAGGTACTTTATAAAGTGGTCTGTTGTGGATATTAAATAACAGATTTTTTTTTTGCTATTATAAACAGTGTCGGGGGGGGGGGGGGGGGTAACGCATTACAAGTAACGCGAGTTATGTAATAATATTACTTTTTCAAGTAACACATTACTTTTTAATTTACTAGAAAATATCAGAGTTACTTTTTCTCCATTTATTGATGACGGTGCGCTGTGTGAACATGATCTTACTGTAGTAGACTAAATATGAATGTGTATTAATTCATCACACTCACAAAAAACAGATTCAGTATTCATCAAAATGAATTAAAACAGTGAAATACAAACTCAGAATATGACACAAACCTGCAATAATTAAATATGTTAAACAACACAAATATATCTAATCTCATTTTATTAACCGATGTGTTTTCTGATCTTTGATGATCCAGTTCAACCATAATAATAATAAACATGACTTTAGATAAACTATCATTGTGTTTTATTGCTGAAGAGTGTTGAACTTCTCCTGTGTTCTTCTGTACAGACGTGATTTACTCGTCCTTCAGTCTGAGGTTTATTCATTACACTTTTTGGTGTGAAAGGCTTTTATATTTGCTATAAATATAACTTATTGTATTAAAAACAAACAATCAAGCCCTGCTCATATTTAAAAAAGTAACGCGAAAGTAACGCAAAAGTAACGCAAAAGTAACATAACGCATTACTTTCCATAAAAAGCGTAATTAGTTACTTTTTTAGGGAGTAACACAATATTGTAATGCATTACTTTTAAAAGTAACTTTCCCCAACACTGGTTATTAAACACCAGAGACCTCATATAAACAATAATTTCATTAACGTTCCTCAAAGACATTTGAGAGAAACTCGCAAGAACGTTATTCTGGGAACGTTCTCTGTCAGCTGTTCAGTTCCACATTAGCCAGATCTGTAATTTAACTAGCTGTCAATGATAATATTTACACATAGAGGGCTCAAATTAGTAGACATGTACAAAAACAGTTAGCTATAAACAGAATCAAATAGTGTTGACAATACACTTCTTCGTTAGCTTCATTCTTACTCTTATGTTTGGTTTAGACCCGTTTGAATTATACAAATGTGGTGTAAGATGACTCTCTGAAAGCCATTACGTTACAACAGTAAAAACATAACGATATTCATTAGCTTTAGCATTCATTTCTTACCTCCAATTGTGAGTCGACAGTTTTTCACACTCTAAAGACATCCTGAGCGATGTTACCTGAGAATTAATCAACACAACATGTTTGTTTGCTTGGAAGCTTGTTTTTACTCCGAATAACTTACTAGAAATAACGCGAGTAACTTAATGTTCATTAACTGTCAGTCTACAGCTAGCGTTACAGCTACTAGCTAATCATGTTCAAACCGTCAAAACATTATATTAGCGCCTGTGTTAACGTTAATGTATAAGTTGTAAAGATCACGACAATACCTCCGAAAGTCATATAATATTCCTGTTTCGCTTGAATAATATTCCAACTATGCTTATTGCTGACAGTAGTGTTGTTGTGCGATTCGAGGTTTAATTTCAAATCTTACCACGTGACTATGACGTACGATCTGACGTTCCTCAGCACGTCGCATGATAGGGCATGGGGGGATGACGTCACGGCTCTAGCATCGCGGTGGCTAATAGGAATCTAATGGGAAAATTTATGTTTTTAATTTATTTATTTTTTTACTTTAATTTATGCATATTTTTATTTTCGCTGTGTGTATGTAACGATGTCTTGGATTTCAATGAGATATTTCATAAAGAAGAAAATAAACAGTTAAGATGGACTTGATAAAAGTCATACATAACAATAAACCCCCCTTTATTAATGCGGAAGATCTGCACAGCCCTGTATAAAGTAACATGGCATGGGTTAAAACTATTTATACATTTCATATTTTATTAATCAAAAATGGAAAAAGCATTTAGGCACCTCCATCTCTTTGTATTTTCTAAGCAAGTCTTGTACATACTGCCTTCTATTGGTTTATTGTGAACACAGGAGTTAAATCCATCTCATTAAATCACGGATGTTTCCATAACAATGTTTATGATGAACTTTTATCTTTTAAGCGATTACGAGTATGGTACAGAAGTCTAATATATTGGATGTATAGCTTTCAATATTATTATAATAACAATAATAGTAATAAATATTAATTGATCAATCGAGAGCATTCATTCGATAGACTGGTTTTGTATTACGTCATACATATTTAAATATAACCGTTGCAGAAACCGTTGGGACTGTCTGGTATGCGGTGCTCTGTTCTCATGTCGGTGAGGAGAATTTTGTCCTGAACAAGAAAACTTGTGTAATAATTGTTATTATACTATTTTAAACAGCCACAATACTGCAGTTTTTCTGTTCACTTACTTGGCTCGTTTTAATTACGCGAATTTAACGTTGACGTGTTCTGGTCATTTAGACCCGGAAAGGATTTCCATTGTTAGTTAAAGTTGTGCATTGGACTAAACTCTCTCTCTCTCTGTGTGTGTGTGTGTGTGTGTGTGTGTGTGTGCATGTTTATGTGGTTTATGAGGACACAAATTTGTATAATGACATGGGTATGACAGGTATTGCAAGGAGAAGGTGATTAACGAGGACATTTTCAGTGTCCCCATAATTCAAAAGGCGTATGAATCATACAGAATGAGTTTTTTTTTTTGAGAAAGTAAAAATGCAGAAAGTTTCCTGTAAGGAGTAGGTTTAGGTGTAGGGTGATAGAAAATACGGTTTGTACAGTATAAAAAACATTATGCCTATGGAGAGTCCCCAATAACCATAAAAACCAACCTGTGTGTGTGTGTGTGTGTGTGTGTGTGTGTGTGTGTGTGTGTGTGTGTGTGTGTGTGTGTGTGTGTGAGAGAACAATGAACATCACAAAATTCAAAACCTTTTCAAAAATAGGATTTAATGTAGTTTTTTTCTGTGAAGTAAAACAAGAGCTGAGTATATGTAAAGTAAAAGGATTGGGTCCATTTATTGTTGATTGGGACAAGCAATATTTTAGGGATTTAATCACCATCTTCATCCTCAGAATAAGAATTACTAACATGCGTCCATCATTGTGATGGAAAATCTGAAATGATTCTGACTCTGCTGGTCTGTGATTATGAGGTCTAAGGTAAGCAAGCATACAGTAAATAAAGACCAATGTTTAGTTCAATACCTTTTCTTGTATTCAACAATAATTAACTGTGGTGAATAGGATCTAGAAGCAAGCCACCCTGATACTCCAGAAGCATAGATGGAGAAGTTAGATTGTAAGAGAACTCATACACAGTCTTTCCAGGTACATTATAAAATTTCTCTACTGATATTGCTGTACTTGAATTGTACCAATGAGAGAAAGTTTTGTATACAAACCCGTGTGGTGTAAGAGTTAATTCTTTATTTCTTACATTGAAATCTCTATAACTTGGCTGATTCAAGAGCATGTCTACAACAGCCACGAGGGTACTCAGGAGAACAATATCAGTTTTACCACGAGCAGTGTGGTTTATTGCAAAGTCAAAATGTCGACCCCCAATAAGCATATAGTTTGAATCGATTTCTAGCAAAGAATACATGCGATCAAGGTCTCCCTCCACAATCAGCAGGTCATTAATGTCAAACCACAACTTGGATTGTCTAAAACCAATGCATCCATTTCCAGTGGTCTTCGAATTGGATTTCAGACCATCAACTTTCATATAGACGTTAGCTTCATTATCTAGCGTTCCCTTAATTGTGACACCATCTGGGGATGTAGAATTTGTGGTGATTTGGCTTACAGACTCAATAGTGATATAGGAAAGAGTTGCATCCAGCTTCAAGGTATTCTTAGCATCTCCATGTCCAAGAGCCTTTGAGTCTAGTTGATCGAAGGTGTACTTGATTGTCAAGTTTGATTCTGCCTTTGGATGGGCCTTGGTGTCAGCAGAAAGTTGATGAGCGGCATAAACAGTGAAGCTTGTTGCGTGAATCTTAGCAGCCGTGTCCACAGACAATACAGCCTCAAAGATGTCTTCCAGAGTCACAGTGCTGTTATGATTACCCTCAATGTGAGCATTCTCCATAGACAAAGAAGAGGCCAGTTTCAGTCCACTTTTTGTGGTCAGGCTAGTAGATCCATCAAGCTTGGAATTCAATCCCTGAAACACAGAGGCAGTTGTTGCACTAACATGCATCAAGCAATCCTTCGGATAAATACCTGTATTAGCACTGAGGTTGAGAATAGACGACTTGAAAGACACCTCAGAGACCAGGTTGCCCAGTAAAGGAGCAAACCCACTCTTCTGGTAGACAAGTTTTGCATTTAGATCAATGGGTTGGTCATCATTCAGTTCCAGCTTTTTGACTGCTGGAATCTTGAAAATGGCTGGCACAAACATTTCTGCAGCATTTAAGAACTCAAAGCTGGCCACACTATTCACAACACTGTAAATACCCATCTCTGCTGCGTTATTGTTGGCTGTGAAGTTATGGCTGTAGTTGAAATAGTTGAAAGAGGCGACTGCCACCGTTCTAAATTCTTGTAGGTCAGGGTTGAAGATAAAATTGTAGTCATTCTGGAGATCAACAGTGGTTAACAAAGACTCATAGAGTTTTATCTTGACATTACCCTTGTTGTGAAACTCAATATCAACCGCACGAGGACAAGTCATGATGTTTGCAGCGTTAGAGAGAACACCGCTGACAGGTCCAACAAGCTCGGTGTTATGGGCTGCCTTGATTTCCACAGTCAAATCACTGAAGAGAGCCTTTCCAGAAGCAAACATCAAACTGTTCTTGATAAATGGCGACTCTGTTTCAACATGAGCATTGAATTCAATGTGGCTTAGAGCAACAGCATCAGCGTTCACCTTCATCTTTATCTGCAAATGTGCACCATCAGTGCGGCCTGAGAAAGTCAACTTGGCGGTGCTAAGGCCCATGTTAAAATACAGGTCACTCTTATGGGTGCCTTCCTCAGAGAAGTCTTCAAGAGTAAATTTGCTAGATCCTTCATTTTTAACTGTCAGGGTGATTGCAGCACCATCCTGGAAAGCTATAGCCTTCTGAATCAGGGTGACTTCACCAGACAAAGACTGTGAAGGGATGTTCACTTGGTGGTTGTATGATGTATAAAGAGAGAATGGTGAAGAATTAGTATTGTTAGAGGCAGATCCATTCAGAGTCGATGATGCCTGTTGGTCTAAAGTTAAATAAACGTGTGTTAACTTGAGAGTTTCAGACACTATTACAGGACTCATCTCATGCATAGATATCTGTGCAGTGGAATTTAGATTGTAATTCAGAATATTATGTTTCAGAGAAGTTCCTTTAGAGTTAATGAAAGCCGTGAACAGAGGGTGTCTCTCTGAGGCGTTCTTGATCTCTGCAGAGGTTCTGACGTTGTATACGGGGCTGATGAATCTGATCTCACCAGACAGCTTTCCAAAAGATGGCACTAGAAGAGCTGAAGGAATCTGAAGAGGACTGTCAAGTGTGTCGTTCTCAGCATTGGCAGGATGGAAGATCTCATTCAGCTTTGTGTAACTTTGCGTAGAGATCGAGCTAAGAAATATTTGAACATCCTCAATGATGGAAAATATCAAAGTACTAATGTGCTTTGGTACTACAGTTCCAACCAGCATACCCTTCACAGTCAATTCCAATGCCTCACTGAAACAGTTGCCTATATCACTCACTAGTTTTGAAAATGCACCGATCCGAGAGGCCACCAGATTTTCCAGCTTTAATGCAAACTCCTGGGATAGAGATATCAAGGTACGTTTCAGCTGCACAACTCTTTTCTCAAAGTTCAAATTAGACACAAAGTCACTAACATGCTGATATATGTTTTGAATTTTGGAAGCAATCCCTTCTCTGTTGATGTAATTCCTCAGGGTCTCGCCCATGCTTGCAAGTGTTATTCTGATATTGTCAGGAACTAGAAACAAACCATCAATGAAAGGCAAGCTAATTAAATGACTGTCATTGCTTTTACCATACTTTAGGAAGCCAGAGACCGCAAAGTCCTGGTCAGAAGTATTGGCAGTGTTGAATAAATTGGTGTGCACTGTTCCAGACCCTTCCAGCCCAAACTGTGCTGGAGTATTATAACCGCTGATTTCTTGAGCAATGGCATGGTTGTTCACTTCAGCCTTAACCATCACTTTAGTCTTTTGCTCAGATGGGATCAGCAGAGTGTCAGACTTGCTCTCAAAATGTGATTTGATGTTGACACTGTCTGTGTCAAGGAGCGTTGAGATATTGAATTCATGAGAATGAGCAATCGATTGTGGTTCTACTTTCAGTAGGACTTTTGCATTGAACTTTGAATTACAGTATCCATACAGGTATAGGTCATTATCACCATTAGCAGAGGCATCAAAATTGAAAATGAATGGAATAGTTGTACCGTAAGTGCTGGTTTCAACATTAAACACCATGGAGTTGAAACGTAAATGATTCTTGATTCTGCCAGAAAGTCCAGCCATCTCCAGTTCAGTGTTGTGGTTAATGCGTGTGCCTATAAAATTTCCATTTGTTTTGCACTTAGCAGTGGCAGTTAGATTTTTGTAGTTGATCTCAAAGGTCTGCTTAAGCTTCTCCATAGTATAGGTGCTTTGCAGTGAGGTTGTGCCTCTAGTGGCCATGCCATCCATATTGAGGTTCAGATTGGCTTTGTGTGCAGCTGTGTGTCCCATGAGTTTAGCAGAGCTATCACTGTGAATAGCTAGACCATTGATATCCAATACTCCTGCGACCAGGGAATGGATACGTTCTTCAGAGATGTCAGTAAAGGTCTCAATCTTAATACTGACTGCTTCAACGCCAGCTCTGGTCTCAGCGATGTTTAGGATCCTCAGGCCAAAAGCCTCTGTTTTAGTTTGAGAATTTAGAGCAAGCTGAAATTCCTTGAAGGTGAAATTAGCAGTGTTTGTTAGATGCTCATCAAATGCTGCAGTGTTAGATATAATTATCAGTCCTCCATTGGCAAAAGCTAAAGCAAATGAGTTTCGAGCTTGAAGAAGTTTTGAGTCTACTTTCAATGAAGAATCAATCTTTGCCTCTTGTCTGGATGGGAGTAGAGAGACTGACTGCATAAGAATTACTGAACCATTGACTAAGCCAGCCTCGAAGGATCCCTCCAGGTTTCCATCTACAGAGATATCCTCGTCATCAACTTCAAAAGTTACATTATGCTCCAGCGAAATGTGCACTCCAAAATGGCTAATTACGTCAAGCTTGCTTTTGGATTTCACACTGAGTTTTTCAGAAAGCTTTACTTCCTCCTCAACGCTGATGATGGCATCAATAATCTTATGGTGAACCACTGTTTTTACTTTTGCCATGAGAGAATTGTCAGGTGTGGGCTCAACAAGGGCAGATCCTGTGCAAGAAATGAAAATGAATGAATCAATAAGCAATCATTAAAATCAAGTGCATACAATGCATGTTTTTTTTACCTTCAACCTTTATGGATAGGAGGTCAATAGGACTTGTTCCGGTGAATTCAACCTTAGAAGAATACCGTAGGTCTGTAGCAGAATCTCTGGCAGCAGACACAGCGGCTTCTAAGTTGTAGAAGTTACTGTGTAGTTTTCCAGACATTTCTGCCCTCTCAAGAGTTGGCACAGACAGCGACATGCTCACAGGAATGGAGACCTCTGGAAGATTAATGGTAGTAGCTTCAAATTCCAGATCAAGATGAGGTATAATCAGGTTTGGTGTGGAGAGAGTTGTCAGAAAGTTTAGATCTCTTGTTGATTTTCCACCCAAGGGCAAGGGAAGAGTGATGGTATAGGAAGGATGGCCAAAGTGATATTTAGCAGCAACCTCTCTGTTTAAAAACATGTAATGTAAAATTTAACTAAAGTTTAACCATTGCATAATGTTATGAGCAGAAAGTTCACCATAGTAGAGACATTAACTCACACATTCAGGAACAGTCTTTCAGGTATAGTGAACACAGGCATGGCAGGAACTCCAAAATACTGCACAATTGGAATATCAACAATGTAAATTTATTTCATTTTCATTCAATTAAAAACATTTCCTTTGACAAAAGCTGATGAAAAAACTAATTTAACTAAGTTCATTATCTTACCGCAGCTGTCTTTGCCAGAATATCATGAACCTCTATTTCATTCTGGGCAATCTGGCCATCAAGAAGGCTATTGACAATGGTTTTAACGGCATTGATGTTGGGAATGATTCTTTGAATCTCAGAATTGACATGAGACTTTAATCCAGCCTCAATCTTCCCATTATCTGAGATTTAAGACATAGTTGATAGGCTCAAAATCGTGTAGTAAATAGTTAGATAAAATTAATCATATTACTGACATTTTTGGACATGTACCCAATTTCAGGATGAGTGTTTGAACAGAAGTCGTCTCAGGGAGTTTTAGGTCACTCTCAAGTTCCAACGTCAAATTCTCATCATGCTTTAGTCTTGCAGAAACTTTATAATAAATCTGAAGAGGGGCAATGAGCAACTCTGATGATACAGTGTGTTGCTTTCTGTTTAACATCACTGTATTTGTGGCCTCAAAGGGTGTTCCTGTTAGTAATCAAATTAAAAAAGACAGTTATTTTAAAGGCAGATTTTCTAGTAGCAAATAATTCAGCATTATTTTAGTAAGCTGTCTTGTACCTTCTGCCTTTATGCTAAATGTGACTTTGTCTGAATCATCCTCATAGGCGTAGTTGATGGTGGCAGTATACTCTGTGACCTCTACCGATGGGTAGAGCGTAACAGTAAATCTAAACACAGATGCAGTGTGGATGAAAAATATTGTCCTAGGAATAATATGATTTCAATATCAGTATATAGATGATTTTCCATTACTTGGTATCACTATGGAGAGGAAAATAATGGGAAGCATCATCAGGATACTTAAGGACTGTACAGTGCTTCCATCCAGGGAAAACAGGAGCACATACTTGCGCATTAATATACTCGCCATTTGCATGAATGGGCAAAATCTTGGCACCAACAACAGACACCAGAGAACTGCTATACATGGGGAACAATAACAATTTGTGTAAAATAATTATTTGACTTGTTTTAATGTTAGTTTCCATTTCTGCGTTTAAAGTCAAGATGTCTTACGTCACACTGATGAGCTCAGTTGGCTCACGAGGAGCTGGAATGGAAAGCTTGAGCTGGTTGTTGGTCATAGAGAGCTTTGCTCTGAGGCTGCTTTCATGATAGATATTGGTGTGCATCTCCAGACCAGAGAGAATGTAGTCCGGGAAGTGAGTCCCAATCTCAGTCACAAACTCAATGCCAGCAGACAGTGCGAAAGCAAATTCCTTCTGTGGTGTAGTCGTGTTAATTTATTTTAGTATAATAGCAGAAATTAAAGATCACTTTTGATAGTAACACATCTAAATGTGTTGGACTCACCATGCCTGGATTGAAGCTCAATCCTCCTTTGATTCCAGGTGTAAAGGTACCAGACAGAGCAACTCTCAATGGAAAGCCAGCACCGGTGGGCAGATAGAACTCATTATCCATGAAGATGTAGTGAAGGAAAAGCTCGTTGTCGACACTTGAGAACAGTCTTTTAACAAACTATTTCAAAAATATAATTCAGATGACTTAATCCATTTGATGTTAGGTAAATGCATTCATACATGTGGTTGGTAAAGCTGTACTCACATCAGTGGGGATCATCTTAAGGAGCTCGTGAATCATCTTGCCATCTTTTCCATCAAGATAGCCAAGTTCAGCACCTAGAAGCTTGAGGTACACCATCGCTTCTGGGGTCTCCTGGGCCTTTAAGTCCTCAATAAGCTTGTTGACATTATCACTGATTTCTTTGACTATGTTTTGAGTAGCCTACAGCACACAGAAGATTGAGATTGGAGTCCTGCGGCCCACGACTCCTGCTATAAAGAAATATGTCCATTTGATAATTTTACTACATGTAATACCTGTCTCTTTTTCCTTTCGTTCCTCATGATTGGCAGTATGTTGTCCAAGACCTCACTGAGTTGGGCGGGCATGTTGTCAGTAGCGTATAAAGTGGTCTTCATTACAGTGTCTGGGAAGAATCCATCCTCACCAAAGATGGCCTCCACAATAGGCTCAAAGCCCTTACCCTCCATGCCAATCTAAAAGAAAGAATAAAACCCTAGTATTCATGCACATCAAGTAAATGTCAGATTTGTATTGGACTCTGTACCTCAATGAAGTCCATATCAAATCCAAAAGCATTCAAGGTCATCTCCAGCATGACCTCCCTTGGCAATTCATTGGGAGATTCAAAGATCATGTTTCCCTCTAAAGATCCAAGTCTATAGTATCGAGAGAGTTTGGTGGGTTCCATGATCATGCCAATTTCATTGCCTTGAAAGGCCTCTCGAACCTTCCACCTCAAGCTAGGGAGTAAATATAACAAGATTACATTTTCTTCTGAAAATGTGATTGATAAGTTATTCACGTTCTCTTCCATACTTACTCCAGAGTCTCCGGTGCTGTAGAGCTCAATATGTTGGTGATATGAGAGATAATGAAGCTCTTGGCCTGGCGGTTTTCCTCAATATGAACAGCTGCTGCCAATTGAGCAAGTTCAGCAGGTGTAGGGTTCTTCATCAAGATGAGGTAGGCGGCAACACGCTTCTGTACGGATGCATCTCGGTCCAGAACAGCATGCATGAGCACCTCACGACCCTACAAGAGGCACAAAATGATCTTTAAGACTGACTTCAGGCTAGCCAATAGCTGTGGGCATATTTAACAGCTCACCTCCTCAGGTACAAGAATCTGTCTGTAGACCTGGATGGCAGCATGCTGAACTGAAGGGGAGGCAGTTGGCTGGTTGATGCATTGAATAACAGCAGAATGCAAAGCAGGGCGCGCAGCTCCAAGTGCAACCACCATGTTGCCAATGACCTGGAAGATGACACTTAGCTGTAGAGTCTAAAGTTTAATTTATCGGCATGTAGACATTTGTGTGAACATACCCTTAGAGAAAGAAAGACGTGTTCCTGGTCACCTGTGCAATCATCAATCTGTTCAAGGGCATAATCAGCCACTGCTTGGATTTCATTGGTGACTCCATCGGTCTCATAGAGCCTTAGGTCACACAGAGAACACAAGATTTTATTATGATGAAATAGTGACAATGCGACATCTATGTACAAAACACACTTATGTAAAACATGGATAAGAGTCAGTGGGACAAATCTGAGATTTGTCTGAAAATGTGTTTTCACGTGGTTGCAAATTAAGGTGCACTAAATTTATGTATTTGGCAGATGTTTTTTTCCATTGCACTCAAGGTTTATTTTTTAGCAGTTTATGCATTCCCTGGGAATTGATCCCAAGACAAATTTGGAACCATTCTCTACTTTCTGAGCTACACAGAACTATTAATTCCTGTGTCCCTGTGGCTCAGTGATAGAACATTGCGTTAGTAGCGCAAAAAGTTTGTGGGTTCAATTCCCAGGGAACACACATACTGACAAAAATGTAAAAATATTTGGATAAAAGCGTCTGATAAATGTAATTGCTAAAATTAAACTCATATGTTGTTTGATTTACTTTTACCTTAAAGGGGTCATATGAATGCTTTTTTAAAGATCATTATTTTGTGTATTTGCTTTAACAGAATATGTTGACAGGCTTTAATGTTCAAATACTGTACATTATTCTAGGTCCTCTATGCCCCGCCTCTCTCAAACGCTTCGTTTTCTACAAAGCCCCTCCTTCCGATAAGCGCAGTCTGCTCTGATTGGCCAACTGACCCAGAGCACTGGGATTGGCCGAACACCACAAGCAGAAGTACGAAATGTTACGCCCCTTCCAAAGAATATCTCTTTGGTTTTGAGACTTTAGTCTTTGCAACTTCAGGGATTTTATCTAGGCACAATCAGCTTGTAATACTCCAAAGAGAAAGCAAAACTTGAAATCGCATCATATGACCCCTTTAATCTAAAGACGTGTCCCTTACCTTCTTACAGCATTGCTGAGAGCATAGTAGATGGGTTTGGTCGGCTTGAACTTTGCCATCGCCAACATTTCCTTCACAAAGATTCGGGAGGAATGGGGTATCATTCCCATGCCATATACAGCAGCGTCAATCTCAACTGAAGACCTGTCAAAGGTCCTGAAAATCTGCATGATAGCACTGGTGCATTCTGGGGTGCCGCATTGCAGCAAAGCCTGGTACGTCAAAGACCGAGAGATCTCCAGGGCCTCGGGAACAGCGGCTGCCAAGGTTTCAGCTTCCATCTTTCGGATCACAGCTACAAGCTTGTGAGCCAACTGGGCTCTCTTGCGTCCATCATTGGTCTTGGAAAGGCCAGAAAGTTCCTTCAGAACAGCAAGAGCAGCATCTTTATCCTGGATGGGGCTCATGTCAACACTGCGGTCAAGGTGGAGGGGTTTCATATTGGCCACATCTGGAGGCACAACAGCACATTTTACATTTTGTTTGGCAAGCAAGTTATGAACATTCAAACCAAAAATAATGATCTTACTGTGGTCAAAGACTCTGTCGTTGTACTCAGCAACTCCTAAAAGATTCAAGGCCTGTTTACCAGTATTGGTCACTCCATATCTTCCCCTGGTCATAGCCATAGAGACAAACATCAGAAGTGCATGACCATCCAGCTATGTTGACAAAATCAAGCAATTAACATTTATGCATTTGCACAGATGCTTGCATCCAAAGCACCTAGCATTGTATTCTGGGTGTGCATGTTATCAACTCATGCATTCCCTGTGAATCAAACCCATGACCCTGCTCCACACTTTGAGCTACAGGAAAGCAATTTACTTCACTTACTTGTACGAGAAAGGCACAAGAACATGTTTTTCAGTGCAACTTCCAGAGGTCATATGGTGCTGCTCATTGTCAAACTTGTAGTTGCAGGTCTGGTTGCTCCAGATCAGCTGAGCAAGAGGATGGTTCTTTGGAAGAGAGAAATAAAAACATTGTTGATCTCACTCCACTCGTCTCCACTGGGATTTTACACAAAACTTAAACCTAGGTCTCAGAATTCACCAAGCCAGTGATGAGGGCCAAGGGACTGGTGTGGTCCTTGATTGGTCTGAACTTGTCACATTTGGACAGGTCTCTGTTTAGGGTGACTTCAGTGTAAATGTCTTCTCTGGTTTTCACCACGTAGTCAGTCTTACACAGTCCGTAGATGGTGGCCTGGAACAGAAACGGTCTCAATAGCTATTTTTCCATCCAAAGATGCAAATTTAACTTATGCGCAAAACTGGAATATCACATAAAACATTTGCGAATAAAGCACCGTTTCTATCCAAGGAGTCAAAGGGAACAAAATCTAAAATTTCTGATAAACTGGCACTAAATATCACTAATAAGAAAAGTAGGAGCCCAGCAGGCACCAGATGTCTATGTAACGTCAGGTTGGACATGATGTTGGACATGACGTCGTACAGACGTTGCATTTTGGTTAAAAATGAAAATCGGGTTGACATCAACTGGACGATGACTTAATATTGGATTTTGGTTACACAACCTAAAAACAACAAAACATCAACGTCAGCTGACATTGGTATTGGACATCAATTTAACATCGACATTAGACGTTGAATTTACATCGAATTTTGGTCACCCGACATCGCAACCAAAATTTAACCAAATATCAACGTCTTATGACGTTGTGTGCCTGTTTTGTGCCTGCTGGGAGAAGCTATACTGAATATAATAATTTTGATATATGATAAAGGACTTGCGCCTCCGAGCGAGCAGACGAAACACAAATGCAGTCATTGCTTTCGGCGGTGGATGCTGCTGTTTGGGAACGCAGTCGTGTAAGACAATTATACAGAAATACTTTGACGACAGACTTTTCTCAGACATTTCAGAACGACCAAAAAACATTTCAGATGCTGTGCAATGAAATCGCTGGTTAGTCAAGTTATCCCGTCATATCGTGCAAAGTCACATTCGCATGCTGGAATTTATTCAATAAATGTGTGTATCCTATTCAAACGTGTGCATAAGTTTTCATCCAGCATTTTTGATGTGATATAGGTGGATGGAAACACGGCTAATGTCCAGAGGTTGATTTGGCATCTTTCTCTCTCAAGAGTGAAGTTTCTCAACAGACCATCTCTTTGTTCCTGTCCTCCTCAAGCACAGGGACAGCGAGAGCAGAGATGATTCCTCTCTTGATGTTGAGGATGTTTATAAGCTCGTCGTCCTCAGGGAAAAGCTTGACCTCATCATCTCCTTCAACGGTGAACTTCAGAGGATGTCTGAACAAAGAGAGAAGCGTTTGTTGATATTTGCAAAAACAGATAACTCCATTTTTAAGTTTTTATTGTGTTAGTTAGTTGTATTTTTTTAGATACTTGACCTAATCAAAATAGTACAGCTGCAGTTTGATTGAGATTATTAGAATGCACGATGAAAAAACTGCACGATGAAAATGGTTAAAAACAGAGTTATCTCTTCATATGTCTTTCTTGCAGAATCATAATTTTACATGCTTGACAACAAAGACAACACTTAAGGTTTGTTCACACCAAGGATGATAACTATAACTATACGGTTTTAACAATTGTTCTAATCTGATGTATGTAGAGTTGGGAATCGATTCCATCAAAGGGATTTGACTCCTCTTTTAGTTCTCTAAAATGTCACTTGGTTGCTTGTTAATAGTCTTGGGAAGTCTTTTCTTTTTGTCTTTTTGGGAAAAAATAGTCGTTTCAGACCGTTCGCTTAATGAATCGTTTAAGAGAAATGGTTTGCTTATACATCTTGGACAAGGTTTCTATCATGAGGTTTTGCACCTAAAACATACAATACAGACATTTGATGCACAAAAGCGGATTTTTAGGTGTCTATAGAATATATAAAAAAATATTCTCATTATTTTCGAACTCATTATTTAGCTAAAAATGGCTTGTTCTGTTGTCTACAATGAAAGATATAATAGATGATGAGTGTAAAAGGACGGAAGCCTTCAACTCTTGCAGTCACTGCGAGACATTTATTCCAATCTATAAAGAAAAAATAATCTAAAATAACACAATGAGGATTGTATTACAACGTCGACTCCAGAACCAGGAATCAGAATCCTGATTTAAAGTCTGAAAAATGTCAGACTTTAAAGAGCTCGTGCATTTAAAGCGGCAGACTTATAATACACAGAGCGTCATCATGTGCCGATGTGGATGCTAGTATTGTTATAGTTATTGGTATGAACAGGCCTTTACTTCTCCATGGCGGTTTTGAAGTCCTCAGTGCCAGCAGCTGCTCCAAACGCTGGGTTTCCATCTGCATCGACGCCAATCGCTTCTCTCAGCGTGCAGTCGGTGGTGCGCAAGATGAAGCGGCATGTCCCAGGAACCGCAATCTCAACCTAATGCCATATTCACACTGCACTGTTTACGAAACGTTAGTAACGTTAATGTTTGATGTAGAGAAACGAGCTCATACTGTACCTTGCAGCTGGCCTCGGGGCCATTGACTGCCTCGTTCAAAGCGTTCAAGGACTCGGTCTTATAGAAGTATTCATACTTGTTGAAGACTTTATATCTTTTGGCCACTGTAGAAGCAGCAGAGCAATTCATAAAAACACATTACTACATGCATAAACACATGCTTTCTGCAGAATGACTTCAAGAGACATACTCAAGCATGCTCCTTCATCCTGCGCTTCTGTAATACAAAATACATGCATGTCATTACGCTGTAATCAGGGCTGGAAACGTGCAAAATGTGAATCTGTAGTAGTTCTTTATTGCACTGGCATTGGCAATGGGGTGAGAAAAGATAAATTCATGCATACGTGGTCTAATTTCATATTAAAATAAACAACTTTTATGGACTTTTGACCCTATGTCTATACAAATAGACACTATTAATACAATGACCACCCATGTCTTATTATATTTTAATGTATGGATTTTCTATAAATTGTATCTGCAAATATTCTTCTTGACATGAGATCTTTACAAAATAATTTATTATTATTTAAATTTTGTGTTCTACTGATTCTGATAAGTGAGTTTATATTGATTATTCAGATTTGTGTTATATTAAAAACTAATAAATAAATGAACAATAACTAAAAACATTTCAAAGAAACAAATTTATATTTCATACTCCACTGGCAGGTGTTTTTTTTCAGGATAAAACTTGTGTCATTTTGCATCTTAAATAAATGTATCTCGATTTAAGATTATTTAGATATTTGTACAGGACAAAAATACTGAGGAAGAAAAGCACTTTTGCAGTTCAAATATTAAATAAGAAAATTAAATTTGATGAACTTTGCAACATTCACACTGAACTGAATCATCATCTTTATAATTAAGCTGTATAAACTCTGTTATATCTGTACTGTACAGAAATAAACATGACTAGAGATACTCACTGGACACGGCGATGGTGCTCAAAAGCAGCAAAAGATGGAGATTATTGTCCATGATGCTTCAGATTTCTGACCAGGACATTTATACCAAACCAAACCCGACTCCAAAGTTCACACAAACGCTGGGACAGAATAAAGCTAATAGAGTTTGACATTGATTTTCCTGAAAAATGTCTGATAGCACAAACATAATATTAGCCATTGTTCAATATTTCACTTTTTGAATGAACACAAATGGATGTTAGGAGAGGTTAAATACATTAAATATACATTTAATCTGCACACTTATACGGCTTGTAGCATGTCAAAATAGTAATGATTTATAATGTTGTATGCTATTCGTCTCAAGTATAGATAAATATTGCATAATATTGCACAATTTCCAACTCTTGCTCAATCTAGATCCGGACTCAGCTAATTTAGTCTAGACTAAACAAGGACTTTGTGACAAACATAATCAGGGGGTGTCAAGATATAATACTCATATGCTGATGCATGGACACAACATGAAAACCAGAGAGACATATGAATGTGGATTATGTTTAGATGGAATAAATGGTTCAGTTCCTAAAGTCTGGCTGTGATTTTGATGTCCTGTAGACAGAATCTGGCATCGCATAACCCTGATAGTAGCTGAAAAACACTGTTTTCATATATATTATTGAATTAATCTGCAGAAGTGAGGACAGCAGCGGGACTCTGAACTCTTTACACTGACCTGAATTCATTTTGAACTACTTCTACACACTTCTACACACCGCTGTTGATTTCTGCTGAGCTTCTGTTTGGGGGCATTTTGCTTTTTTACATTAAATAACTTAATCAAATAATAAAAGTTGCAATAATGAGAAACAAGACACAAAGGTTTATAGATGTGTGCAGCTTCAAGAATGGATCGATCAATAGTGACTTCTTGGTCTCATGCTGTTATTGTACTTATACGGTGCTTTATTTTGTGCTTTTTGGATCTCAGACGTGTGCATTACTGTCTGCTTGCTCTTTGATTGGGTTTCAAAGAAGAAATTAAACCAGGCTTGTGATTCACGGGTCATTTCAGATCAGTAGGATGTTATTCTGAAAGACAAACTATATATATTTAGAGAGATATGAAGCAAAACAGAGAGCAATGAGAAACTAAATTAAAAATATGCAAAAAAGATTGGGAAACGGTGTGTGGAAATTAACCTGAAATATAATTTCCAATGTTAACAACAGGTGTCAGTGTTGAGCAGAAATACACATTTGATTAATGTGCTCAACATTGATATTTTAACATTTTTTATCCAGTAAAAGCTCTTTTAGTGTAATTGTAGTCAAATCTGGACTGGTTTTGATCAGAATAACTGCAGTCGTATCTCCAGATGAACACCGCTTTACTTGATTCTCCATCAATCATGTTTCAGTCTCAAATCTGATCATCAGGATCTTATTTCTTCATCTCTCGATCAGCATCGTGTTATATACAACCTCATCTCAATAAGACATATTACTGGAGATATAGAGCGACCGCTGATGTTACATCGTTTTATGTCAGTATCTGTTATAAAGATTTACATCACAAACATCAGAATTTGATCACAGAAATATCAGCATCTACAGCAAGTCTCTGAATAAAACTGAGCTGTTAGTCCTTCATATTCTCACTATATCAGACTATATGAGCCGTAAAAGCCTGATTGATCAAATATGATGTTTTGAAGTTCGTTGCATGTCTTCTTTCTGATTGAAGACGTTCCCATGAGTCTTTGCAGCAGAGCTGGTTTACTCATACTTTCCCATGCAACATTGTGCTGAGGCTCCGGTCGAGGGGCGGAGTGAGAGTGTGTGTTGTGTGGTGTGTGTGTGTGTGTGTGAGAGAGAGAGAGAGAGAGTGTGTGTGTGTGTGTGTGTGTGGTGTGGTGTTTGTGTTTGTGTGTGTGAGAGAGAGAGAGAGAGAGAGAGAGAGAGAGAGAGAGAGTGTGTGTGTGTGTGTGTGTGGTGTGTGTGTGGTGTGGTGTTTGTGTTTGTGTGTGTGTGTGTGTGTGTGTGTGTGTGTGTGTGTGTGTGTGTGAGAGAGAGAGAGAGAGAGAGAGAGAGTGTGTGTGTGTGTGTGTGTGTGTGGTGTTTGTGTTTGTGTGTGTGTGTGTGTGTGTGTGTGTGTTGTGTGGTGTGTGTGTGTGTGTGTGTGTGTGTGTGTGTGTGTGTGTGTGTGTGTGTGAGAGAGAGAGAGAGAGAGAGAGAGAGAGAGAGAGAGAGAGTGTGTGTGTGTGTGTGTGTTGTGTGGTGTTTGTGTTTGTGTGTGTGTGTGTGTGTGTGTGTGTGTGTGTGTGTGTGTGTGTGTGTGTGTGTGTGTCTGTGAGAGAGAGAGAGAGAGAGAGTGTGTGTGTGTGTGTGTGTGTGTGTGTGTGTGTGTGTGTGTGTGTTGTGTGTGTGTGTGTGTGAGAGAGAGAGAGAGAGAGAGAGAGAGAGATGTGTGTGTGTGTGTGTGTGTGTGTGTGTGTGTGTGTGTGTGTGTGTGTGTGTGTGTGTGTGTGTGTGTGTGCGTGTGCGTGTGTGTGGTGTGTGTGTGTGCGTGTGTGTGTGTGTGCGTGTGTGTGTGTGTGTGTGTGTGTGTCTTTGTCTAGAGTTACAGAGCTTCATCTGTCCAGAGGCGTATGGGTGGAGATATCTCAAATATGCGTGTGTTCAGATCCAGAGCTCGCAGCGGCGTGGAGAAGATGTTTACTGACGCTGGACTTTGTCCCCGAAGCCTTTCTGAGTTTCTGAACACATGCAGACGGAGAGAAGAAAGACAGAAGTGAATAAAACAAACATGGAGAGCAGAAGATCGAGGAGCACTGGGTGAAAGAGGTGAGCGACATCGACAAAACCGGATTATGTCAGATGTTGACCTTTACAGTAAGAGTCCCGTTAGTTACTGTTAGTTAATGCATTAATTAACAACGAGCAGTGCATTTAAGGTACACGGAAAAAATAATTGGTGTAGGATTTACTTAGAATTTTCACAAACAATTACAAAGAAACTTTCTTCAAAGTAGAAAATTTTTTATTGTATAAATGTACCCCAAAAATATATATTATCTATATTAATCTATATTACTAATATATATATATATATATATATAATTAGTTATATTATTTATGTATTCATTTATTTATTTATACTTTTTGTACATTGTATTTAATCTTCAAACAGTAATTATTAAAAATACAACTGTTCGTTGTTAGTTTGTTATTTCAGTTATATTAATATTAACAGATACAACTTCAGATTGTAATATATGTAATATTAGTAAATGTTGAAATTAATATTAATTCATACTTTAGAAGGATTTTCATTGTTAGTTCATGTTAACTAATTTTGTAAAGTTATCAACAGTAACTGTGTCACAATGTATTAATTTTCTTTTACAGGAAAATATAAAAATACTTCAAATACAATAGTATCATGTGTTAATGTCTATTTTTGATTATTCAGTGAATGGAAAACTTTATAAAAAAGTGCTTCGTCTCATTTGATCATTTGATCTTTTTATTGAAATCTTGATGGAATCGCACCTATAATCATATTGAATTCATATTAAAATCAGTCAGTTTCACATTATGAAAAATCTCAAGACGTAAAACAGACAAATATTAAAACAATATAGACCAAATTACAGCAATTAATGCAAAATGATCAAATGTTGTCCAGCAGTTAAAAAAAATAAAAAGAAACTTTAATTACATGAACGAGAGGTGCACTGCATTAAAATAACTAAATAACAATTATACAATTTAATTAAAATTAAATAATTAAATAAAAACTTTTTATTTACATAAACTAGTGGTGTCACATTATTAAAATAATTAAATAACAATTATAAATATTTAATTAAAATTAAATAATTAAATAAAACCTTTTTATTTACATAAACTAGTGATGTCACATTATTAAAATAATTAAATAACAATTATTAAAATGTATGAATTAAATAAAAAAAAATATTTACATAAACAAGTGGTGTCACATTATTAAAATAATTAAATACCAATTATAAATATTGAATTAAAATTAAATAAAAGCTTTTTATTTACATAAACTAGTGATGTCACATTTAAAATAATTAAATAATAATTATAAATATTTAATTAAAATTAAATAATGAAATAAAAACGTTTTATTGACATAAACTAGTGATGTCACAAAAAATAATTAAATAATAATTATAAATATTCAATAAAAATATAAAAACATTTTATTTAATAAACTAGTGGTGTCAATTAAATAATTAAATAACAATTATAAATATTTCATTAAAATTAAATAATTAAATAAAAACGTTTTATTTACATAAACTAGTGGTGTCACATTATTAAAATAAATAAATAGCAATGTTTAAATAATTAAATTAAATTAAATAATTACATCAAAATGATAAATAATTCAATTCCATAATTGTTCATTAGGGTTTGTAATATTTATTATTAATTACATTTTAGTAAATTTCCCTAAGGGACAAATATCCCTGAATTTAATAGAAAATTCCTTTTATTTTAAATTAAGCATTGATTTTTACAGGCATCAGCAGGTTTTCCAATTAAACATTATCAAGCTCATGTGTCCAAGCGCCCCCTAGCGTCCACCTCCAGAGCGCCCCTAGCGTCCGTGCCTGATCCTCGGAAGTGCCCTCCTTCATCGCCGCTGGTTCTGTCCAGTTCAGCACTTCCCAAGAGCCCCCAAGAGTCAGTGCTTCCCGAGCGCCCCCAGTGCCGCCTCCTCGACAGCGCCCTCCAGAGCCCGCTCCTTTCCAGGATCTCACAGAGTCACTTCCAGAGCGCCCCCAAGCGTCCACGCCTCCAGAGCGCCCCCAAGCGTCCGCGCCTCCAGAGCGCCCCCAAGCGTCCGCGCCTCCAGAGCGCCCCCAAGCGTCCGCCCCTCCAGAGCGTCCCCAAGAGCGCCCCCAAGCGTCCGCGCCTCCAGAGCGCCCCCAAGCGTCCGCGCCTCCAGAGCGCCCCCAAGCGTCCGTGCCTCCAGAGCGCCCCCAAGCGTCCGCGCCTCCAGAGCGCCCCCAAGCGTCCGCGCCTCCAGAGCGCCCCCAAGCGTCCGCGCCTCCAGAGCGCCCCCCAAGCGTCCGCGCCTCCAGAGCGCCCCCAAGCGTCCGCGCCTCCAGAGCGCCCCCAAGCGTCCGCGCCTCCAGAGCCCCCAAGCGTCCGCGCCTCCAGAGCGCCCCCAAGCGTCCGTGCCTCCAGAGCGCCCCCAAGCGTCCGCGCCTCCAGAGCGCCCCCAAGCGTCCGCGCCTCCAGAGCGCCCCCAAGCGTCCGCGCCTCCAGAGCGCCCCCAAGCGTCCGCCCCTCCAGAGCATCCCCAAGCGTCCGTGCCTCCAGAGCATCCCCCAAGCGTCCGTGCCTCCAGAGCGCCCCCAAGCGTCCGCGCCTCCAGAGTGCCCCCAAGCTCCCGCGCCTACAGAGCGCCCCCAAGCGTATGTGCCTCCAGAGCGCCCCCAAGCTCCCGCGCCTCCGCGCCTCCAGAGCGCCCCCAAGCGTGCCTCCAGAGCGCCCCCAAGCATGTGCGCTCCAGAGCGCCCCCAAGCGTCCGCGCCTCCAGAGCGTCCCCAAGCGTCCGCGCCTCCAGAGCGCGCCTCCAGAGCGCCCCCAAGCGTCCAGAGTGTGCCTCCAGAGCGCCCCCAGAGCGCCCCCAAGCGTCCGCGCCTCCGCGCCTCCAGAGCGCCCCCAAGCGTCCCCAGAGTGTCCAGCGCCTCCAGAGCGCCCCCAAGCGTCCGCGCCTCCGGGCCCCCAGAGTCGCATCCAGGGCGCTCCCAAGCGTCCGCGCTTTCAAAGCGCCCCCGGGCAGCAATCTTCCCAAGAAAATTTGGGAGGGGGGGGGCTACCCACCATGGCCCATAGAGTCCCCGGACTCGCCATGGTCGCCCGAGCTTCCTACTCCACCATTGGTCCCGGAACGGACACCGCCCTGGAGGCCACCTGCCCTGTCTCCATGTCCCTTGAGGCCTCCAGAGCGTCCACCCCCCCTCACCATTGGATGTTGTATGGCGCGGGTCGCACCTGTGCGGAGGTGGGGGGGTAATGTCAGTATGTCTTGTGTCTCCCTTCCTCTTGTCCCCATATGTGGTCCTTCCTGTTTCCTGTTCCTTATTAGTTCAGTGAGTCCCAGCCGTGTGTCTTGATTATGTTCCAGGTGTGTCTAGTTAGTTCTCTCTATATATAGTCAGTTCTGCCCCATGTTTCCTGTCGGTTGTTATACGTCATGTCTGATGTCTTCCTGTGTCCATCTGTTGGAGTCTCTGATGATTAAAGAAAGTATAATTTAATACTCTCCTCGTCTCCTCGTTCCATACCAGTGAGAAGTGTGACAGATGCATTATAAAATGTGAAGCAGAATCTGTTTATCCTGTCATACACAGATGGAGACGCTTCCAGCTGAATGCTGAGATGAACCCGCTGCGCAGCTGCCGGATGAGGACGAGTGTGTGTGGTCTGCTGCTGTCTCTGCTCTGCGTCTGCGCTCACATCTACATGCAGCTCGAGGCTCTGCGTCTGCAGCAGCACAGGACCGTCACCACGCCAACAGATGCTGCAGCTGATGCTGGATCCACCTGCTGCTCCACGCTGAAGCATCACAGGCGGGTGAGAGAGAAACTCAGTCTTCAGACAGATAATCTAACTCAGCGCTGAAGCATCACAGGCGGGTGAGAGAGAAACTCAGTCTTTAGACAGATAATCTAACTCAGCGCTGAAGCATCACAGGCGGGTGAGAGAGAAACTCAGTCTTCAGACAGATAATCTAACTCAGCGCTGAAGCATCACAGGCGGGTGAGAGAGAAACTCAGTCTTCAGACAGATAATCTAACTCAGCGCTGAAGCATCACAGGAGGGTGAGAGAGAAACTCAGTCTTCAGACAGATAATCTAACTCAGCGCTGAAGCATCACAGGCGGGTGAGAGAGAAACTCAGTCTTCAGACAGATAATCTAACTCAGCGCTGAAGCATCACAGGCGGGTGAGAGAGAAACTCAGTCTTCAGACAGATAATCTAACTCAGCGCTGAAGCATCACAGGAGGGTGAGAGAGAAACTCAGTCTTCAGACAGATAATCTAACTCAGCGCTGAAGCATCACAGGCCGGTGAGAGAGAACTCAGTCTTCAGACAGATAATCTAACTCAGCGTTCCTCAACCTGTATCACTTCTCAAAGACAGCATCTGAAGGCTTATCATGATATCTCTGCTACTTCTGCAGTAATGACCACAAAGCGTTTTATCTCCATAAACTAGAAGTGACACCATATTAAACTAAGAATTACAATCATTTAAAATAAAATAATGCAGCTCAACTTTTAGTTTACATTGAAGTGGCACTCTATTCAAATAATTACAATTTATAAATAAAAAAAAAAACTTATTTACATAAACTATATTAAACAATTCAATATAATAATTATAAATAATAAAATGTATTAAATACAATTATTTTAAATAAACTAGGAATTGAACTACATTAAAATAACTGAATAAAATAATTATAAATAATTACATTAATACATTTAATTAAAATAATTAAATTAGCCTTATTTACAGTAGGTGTGCACTATATAAAATATTTAAAATAATTAAATACAATTTTAATTAAACAAAATAAATGTATTCACATAAACTATGAGTGGCACAATATTAAAATAATATAATACAATAATAAACTAACTGAATAAATTAATTACATAATAAAATTAAATTTTTTTTTGTAAAAATTGTTAAATAATTAAATTCCATATGTTTCCATATGTTTACTCACAAATGCAATTTTAACTTGATATCACTAGAAAAATATATATTAATTCTGAAAATTTCCATGACTTTCATAGATTCTAGAAGTTTTTATAGTTTTTCAAACTTGATTCAATAGAAAAATTCCAAAACAAATTCAACAAGATGATTCTAGTTGTTGATGTAAATAAAAAAAAACAGATGTCAGCTAACTTATTGCTTGTTTTGTCCTACATTGAAATCATTTTAAGACATGTTGTGGCCCGTCTAATTCTCAAAGCGTCTACTTATCTTACTAGAAAGAGTTCGATATCGATGCAAAGAAAACCGGATCAGACTCTCAGCCGATAGAGCAACAGTTTTCTCCACAGATGCTGAATATTCGTGTCAGAAATACTCGTGAACACAAGCGTATTCATGCTCGTCTGAAGACTTTCACCCTCTCTGGAGCAGACAGACGCAGGGCCTGACCTCTGACCTCGGACTCGAAGCACCACACAAAGCTCCCTTTTCAGTGCACTTGGACGATTTACTGAAACTGAACATCTTAAATGACTCGTACATAATACATGAGCTCATTAACATAAGACCGCCCACATTTACACATCAAACCCTGTTCGGTATTCAGTAACGTGACGCATGCTAATGAATGATGCTCAGTGTCTTAAAGATACAGCAGCAGAAATATTGACTGATATTAACATGCTAAACGCATCGGGTTCACACAAGCGTGATATTAAACACTTGTTGAAAGAGAGATTCAGTATTTTGAGGGAAGGGTTTATCGTCTCTATTAGAACCATATGAAGGGTGTGATACACCAACGCACACATAAACACACAGAAATATCTGAACGAGTCAGTGTTTTTGACTCAACTTTTGTTCATCAAGGAGGCATTCAATCGATCAGTAAAGACATTTATAATCTTACAAAAGATTTATAACTCAAATAAACGCTGTTCTTTTGAACTTTGTGTTCATCTGTGAATCCTGAAAAATTCTATATATCACAGTTTACACAAAAATATTGAGCAGCACGACTGTTTTCAACATTGATAATAATCAGAAATGTTTCAGTTAAGCAGCATATTATTATGATTTCTGAAAAATACTGGAGCAATAATGCTGCAAATTCAGGTTTGATCAGAGAAATTAAATTATAATTTGAATACATATTCACATAGAAATGTGTTATTTTAAATTATTTCACAATTATTTTAATGCTTTTTTGATCAAATAAGTGCAGCCTTGGTGAACAGAAGATACTCTTTAAAAACATTAAAACAATCTCACCGACCCCACATTGTTTTAATGCTGGTGTATGATGTTCAATAATACAATAACACAAAAAAGCATCATAACAGCAGTTTATATGCCGTTACAATATTCTAGCAGAAGTAAAACAGGCTCTTTATTTTCTGAAATCAAAGTTTATTTTGTGCACAACATATAACATTCAGGTTAAAACGGAGGTTTGTGAAGGCAAGCATCACTGTTTTCAGTGATTTAAACAAACATACGATCATTTAATGACACCGCTTGTTATATTTGGGTTAATCATATTCCCTCATATTTTCGGCTTCTCCTCAGACTTGTGATGTTTGCTATCAAACTCTTCGTATTACAATCACCAGTTAGTAAATGAGCCCTGAATGTGCTTTCTATAACACGAGTCCCGAGGGCTTCTGCGTGTCTGAAGAACGATATCAGGAGTAAATGAATAAAGCCAGCTGTGCAAACAGAGCAGCCGACGGCTGTGTTAGAGACTCGCTCAGATTGTGTTTCCTTTAACAACGCAGTTATTTATTGATCCATAAAACAGGAGAAAAGAAACAGTTCACCCAAAAATGAAGATTTGCTGAAAGTTTACTCCCCTCAGGATCATCCGAATGAGTTTGTTTCTTCATCAGGTTTGTAGAAATGTGTCTCAGCAATGGAAGTGAATGGGTGCCATCAGAATGAGAGTCTGATAAAACATCACAATAATCCACAGTCCATCAGTTATCATCTGGAGAAGACAAAAGATGAAACTAATCCAGCATTAAGATGTTTTTAACTCAAATATGAGTCCATAATCCATAACTCCATCCAACAAAATGTTCTAAGAATATTTTGTTTAGGTTTTGACAACCTTCAAAGAATGTTGTTGTTGTTTTTGTGCTTGTTTGTATTTGAACATTAATGAAACATTTCATTGTATCACTCGGCAAACATTATGTGAACGTTACTTTTGAAAGTTTAAAAAACGTCCAGCTAAAATACTTTCTATGAACGATGTATAAATAACATTTTGAGGACATTAATAAAGACCAGATAACTTTGAATGAATGTTGTGTTGATGTTTCTGGAGTAATGTTAGTTCTGAGAACATTCTCTGTAGCTGATAATCTATAATAACTCTTCCTCAGTGATAAAGTGTTCTGGTCTGAATCAGGAGAGAAATCTGCTCAGATCAAAACAGCTCGAAACTAATATGTGACTCGATAACAACAGCAGATGCACTTTATCACGGAGGAAGAGTTATTATAGATTATGGAATATGTATTTTAGTTAAAAACATCTTAATGCTGGATTAGTTTCAGCTTTTGTCATCTCCAGATGATAACTGATGGACTGGAGTGGTGTGGATTGTTGTGATGTTTTTATCAGACTCTCATTCTGACGGCACCCATTCACTGCAGAGCATCCATTGACTCTCATTCTGACGGCACCCATTCACAACAGAGCATATAGAGCATCCATTGATTCTCTCATTCTGACGGCATTCACCATTCACTACAGAGCATCCATTGACTCTCATTCTGACGGCACCCATTCACTGCAGAGCATCCATTGACTCTCATTCTGACGGCACCCATTCACTGCAGAGCATCCATTGACTCTCATTCTGACGGCACCCATTCACTACAGAGCATCCATTGACTCTCATTCTGACGGCACCCATTCACTACAGAGCATCCATTGACTCTCATTCTGACGGCACCCATTCACTACAGAGCATCCATTGACTCTCATTCTGACGGCACCCATTCACTGCAGAGCATCCATTGACTCTCATTCTGACGGCACCCATTCACTACAGAGCATCCATTGACTCTCATTCTGACGGCACCCATTCACTAGAGAGCATCCATTGACTCTCATTCTGACGGCACCCATTCACTACAGAGCATCCATTGACTCTCATTCTGACGGCACCCATTCACTGCAGAGCATCCATTGCTGAGACACATTTCTACAAACCTGATGAAGAAACAAACTCATCCTGATCTCGGATGACCCGAGGATGAGTAAATATTAGCAAATGTTCAGTTTTGAGTGAACTGTTCCTTTAAGAGCAGCGCAGCTGGATTATAAGTAAGTGGACTCTTAAGCTGAACAGCAGACGGAGAAGGACTGCGAGAGAAAACATGATGAAGAAACTATCCTGATCTCTGATGACCCGAGGATTATATTAGAAGTAGTTTTGTGTGAACTGTTCCTTTAAGGCACGCAGCTTGGGACTCTTAAGCTGAACAGCAGACGGAGAAGGACTGCGAGAGAAAACATGCTAATATTTATGAAGTACTGAAGGCACTTGGGAGGATGAAGCATTGCAGCCCCAGATGTTGTGCTCATG
>CM049864.1:63725129-63727629 GCA_027474115.1 Schizopygopsis malacanthus | reverse complement strand
TTGTAATGATTTAAACAAGCACATATAGTGATCTGCAGTGTCGGGGGGGTAACGCATTACAAGTAACGCGAGTTACGTAATAATATTACTTTTTGCAAGTAACTAGTAAAGTAACACATTACATTTTAATTTACTAGAAAATATCTGAGTTATTTTTCTCCATTTATTGATGACGGAGCGCCGTGTGAACATGATCTTACTGTAGTAGACTAAATATGAATGTGTATTAATTCATCTCACTCACAAAAAACAGATTCAGTATTCATCAAAATGAATTAAAACAGTGAAATACAAACTCAGAATATGACACAAACCTGCAATAATTAAATATGTTAAACAACACAAATATATCTAATCTCATTTTATTAACCGATGTGTTTGCTGCTGATCTTTGATGATCAGTTCAATCATAATAATAATAAACATGACTTTAGATAAACTATCATTGTGTTTTATTGCTGAAGAGTGTTGAACTTCTCCTGTGTTCTTCTGTATGATTTACTCGTCCTTCAGTCTGAGGTTTATTCAGGACACTTTTTGGTGTGAAAGCTTTTATATTTGCTATAAATATAACTTCTTGTATTAAACACAAACAATCAAGCCCTAAAAAGTAACATGAAAGTAACGTAACGCATTACTTTCCATAAAAAGTAACCAAGTAACGTAATTAGTTACTTTTTTAGAGAGTAACGCAATATTGTAACGCATTACTTTTAAAAGTAACTTTCCCCGACACTGCTGTGATTTGATTTTAGCATGTCAGTGATGTTGATCGGGGGGGTAGAATGAGTCTGTATGTGGTGAATGACAGCGGGGGGGTAGAATGAGTCTGATGCGGTGAATGACACATGTGGGGGGGTAGAATGAGTCTGTACTGTGGTGAATGACATGTACTTAATGAAGCGATTCAATCGGGGCTAGCCCTACATCGGGGGGGTAGAATGCGTACTGCGGTGATGACGGGGCTACGTGATTAATCGATCGGGGGGGTAGAATGATTCACATCGCTAGACGTGGGGGTAGAATGAGTCCATCGAGTCTTAAAATGACACGTGAGCAGCACTGCTTCTGAACTTGAGTTTTCACAGAACAAACACGTGATCTCTTCATATTCTAGCCCAGATCTCAATAATATCGGGGGGGTAGAATGAGTCTGTACTGTGAATCGGGGCTTGATCGGGGGGGTAAATGAGTCTGTACTTCACGTGATCGGGGGGGTAGAATGAGTCTGTACGGGTGAAAGGGGCTACGTGATCGGGGGGTAGAATGAGTCTGTACGAACCTCGAATGATCCTGTACAGAAAGCGTGAATGACATCGGGGGGGTGCAATGCACGTGAACACTGATCGGGGGGGTAGAATGAGTCTGTACAAATCTGATCGGGGGGTAGAATGAGTCTGTAAATGACGGGGCTAGATCGGGGGGGTAGAATGAGTCTGTAGATCGGGGCTACTGATCGGGGGGGTAGAATGAGTCTGTACAATGATCGGGGCTACGTTGAGAATGAGTCTGTACTGCGGTCTGGAGAATGAGTCTCTGTGGTGATTACAGATCGGGGGGGTAGAATGAGTCTGAGCGGTGAGAGGGGCTACGTGATCGGGGGGGTAGAATGAGTCTGTATCGGTGATGACGGGGCTCATGAAATGAGTCGTACTGTCGGGGCACGTGAGCTGTACTGCGGTGAGTGATGACGGGGCTAGATGAGAGTCGGGGGGGTAGAATGAGTCTGTACACAATGATCGGGGGGGTACGTGATCGGGGGGGTAGAATGAGTCTGTACATAAAATGCGGTGAATGACGGGGCTACGTGAATAGTAGTATTCGGGGGGGTAGAATGAGTCTGTACTGCGGTGAATGACGGGGCAGGATAATTTTGCTAAATTATACATGATGGTTTCAGATACGTGAAAATGAATAAATGTAAATACTGTCGGGGGGGTGAGAATGAGTCTGCGGGTGAATGAATATGTTCGTAGATTTGGTCGGATGTCTTTGGAATGGAAATATGGATATGTTATTTATAAACGTGATCGTTTTTGCTTAGAATTAGTGATCGGGGGGGTAGAATGAGTCTGTACTGCGGTGAATGACGGGGCTACGTGATCGGGGGGGTAGAATGAGTCGTACTGGGTGAATGACGGGGCTACGATCTACAGAGTCGGGGGGTAGAATGAGTCTGTACTGCGGTGAATGACGTACTGGGTGAATGACTACATGATCGTACTGGGGAATGGTAGATCGGGGGGGTATGAGTCTGTACTGCGGTGAATGACGGGGCTACGTATTCATCAAAATGACTAGATAAACTGAGTCTGTACTGCGGTGAATGACGGGGCTACGTGATCTCGTCCTTCAGGGGGGACACTAGATCGGGGGGGTATGAGTCTGTATATTTAAAAAGTAACTGTAACGGTGAATGACGGGGCGGGGGGTACGTGATGGGGGGGTAGAATGAGTCGTACAGGGTGAATGGGGGCTAGATCGGGGGGGTATGAGTCTG
>CM049864.1:63692629-63715129 GCA_027474115.1 Schizopygopsis malacanthus | reverse complement strand
TTAAATGTGAAATTAAAATCGCCAGTAGGTGGCAGAAAGTAACTGATAATATTGAGTCACTGCGATTGAACCGAATCATCAGAAACTGATCACTCATGTTTCCCAGAGACGCAAAACAGCGCTGTGGCAGGTTTATAAAAAATACAAATAAAAAAATAAATAAAAAGAAATCGCACCCAAGTATCATGATAGTATCGAATCGGGAGGTAGGTGTATCGTCCCATCCCTAGTGTGTGTGTGTGTGTGTGTATGCATGTGTGTGTGTGTGTGTGTGTGTGTATGCATGTGTGTGTATGTGGGTGTGTGTGTATACATGTGTATGTATGTGGGTGTATGCATGTGTATGTGTGTGGGTGTATGCATGTGTGTGTGTGTGCGTGTCTCTGTGTGTGTGTGTGTGTGTGCGTGTCTCTGTGTGTGTGTGTGTGTGTGTGTGCATGTTTATGTGGTTTTTTTGAGGACACAAATTTGTATAATGACATGGGTATAACATAGGTATTACAAGGAGAAGGTGATTTATGAGGACATTTTCAGTGTCCCCATAATTTAAAACGCTTATAAATCATACAGAGTGAGTTTTTTTGAGGGAAAATATAAATGCACCGTCTCCTGTGAGGGCTAAGTTTAGGTGTAGGGTAGGTGTAGGGCAATAGCACATACAGCTTGTACAGTATAAAAACCATTACGTCTATGGAGAGTCCCCGTAAACCATAAAAACCAACATGTGTGTGTTCGTGTGTGTGTGTGTGTGTGTGTGTGTGTGTGTGGTTCTCGTTCACTGTGTCATGTTCACACACACACACCTTTCTAAACATATCTTTATTCTATGGATATAAGAAAGTACATATATACACTTTATTAATAAGAAATAATATTGTAAAGATGCATAGAATATTTCATATTTATTTACAAAATAATAAAGTAATATTTTCAGATTTGTAATTCAGCTTTTTTTCTCTTTTGAATTTTAGACTGAAATCTGACTTAGGTTTTCTTCAACCACAAAGAAACCATTTTCCTCCATTACAGACCGCAAGCGTGTAATATATATCTGCCTACAGTATTCATCAGCTGAAGATCTGCACTAAACAGAGACTCGTGTGTCTAATCCGTCATCTCGCTCTCTTTCGTAAACCTCCAAACTAGAGCAGAACAATCGACACCTGAGGCCCGGCACACGATACGGGACCAGAACAACCCCTCGAGAGCACAGACGGCCCAAAATAACTCCCCAGAACCAGAGCAAAACACCTGGAGATACAGCAACCTCAATATTTGGTTTGGAGGGACGAAATCACATCAATATTGACTTCTCATTTGAACGGATCTTCATTTTGATGAACCCAGATCTTGTAGTCAATGTAGTCAATAGAACAATACGTCAATAAACATCACTCGCAGCACGTTTACTATGCAATAATCACAAGAAGCTTTGTGCGGTTACTATTGATATGAAACAAATTGTGTCGTTTTATAACAATAAACATGGAGTAAATATGTCAACAAAACCATTTAACGTCATATTCACCTCAAAAGAGTCTCTTAATGACCATTAAACTCGATAGTCGGACTCTAGAGACAAGCATATGGCTAAATATATCACTATATTAGGGCTGTGCGATATGACGATATATATCGGATGGACGAAATAAAAAGTCTATTGTTTCATATTATGTTCTATTGTTTATATCGTGGTGTCGCAAAATACATTGTTTCCGGTAAAACCTTTTCATCATTTGAGTGACCGATCTTTATACGCCGCCCACCACGAGACGTGACGAGAGACAGAACGAGCACAAAACCAGGAGCTCGTTACTAAACGAGGGATCTGTAGCACGGTCACGTGTTTTTAAGCACTGCAGTTTTAAAACAACCGATTTTAAGCCGTTGAAACACAATCAACAGAGCTATATGCGTGCGCGTCTCTTTCTGTGTGAGAGGAGCGCCTTTTCTTTTTCACAGACTTTGAACAATTACATAAACACACTTATATGCTCAGAATCCCCGTCTTTGCAAGTATCCTCATAAACACAGTGATTTAGGTCTTAAGAGAGAGTAAACGGCAGAAAGAGAAACACAATGTAACAGTGTATTAGATCCGGACTTCACTCTTAAAGGGGAAGCGTTCCAATATTGATCTCTTAAAGGGGAAGCGTTCCAATATTCATTCATTCCAATATTGTTAATCACAGCACAGAACATCTCTCACTGCTCGACTAAATCACTTTTGTGACTTTAATCAGAATAAATAATGATATATATATAGAATCTATACATAATACACGTGTTAATTAATCTATCATAGATAGATAGATATAATTAACACAGTGAAGACTAATTAATTTACACAATGTATGTAGTGTTTCTTATTTATTGTAGTTTTTTGTTCTATTGCTTGCGATTAGTTTCTTATCCTTATTTCATCACGGACTGTTTATTTATCTTCAGTGAGGTTGAGTTTCTCTCTTTAGGCTTGTATTAGTTTGATATTAACTTTGGTGACAAGGATTATGAAAATTATATGGTATTAAAGATTTTAATATAATAAAAACCTTTTTAAAAGAAAAAGAAAAATCACTATATCGTGATATATATTGTTACCGTGATACATTTTTCATATCGTGATATAAGATTTTGGTCATATCGCCCCCCCCTACACTACATTAATATGCATTATATTCTTATTTAACCTGCTCTTCGATATGTATTGCACACACTACCAGTCGAAAGATTGTTAATGTGAGTTTCAGTATAATTCCTCACCACTCCCAGACGCGCAGGCTTTTGTCGTCGGAGGTGCTGACGAAGCGCCGGCTCTCGTCCACGAAGGTGATGGTGTTGACGGCGCCGAGGTGTCTGTCGTACTCCTGAACAACCTCGCCGGAGCGGATATCCCACTGCACACAAACACACTCGCATCGGTCAGCGAAACCCAGACATGCAAACCGCTGAGGGAGAACACTGCACGCATATGCTCCACACAGAACTCTTTTGAAAGATTGTTTTACTTTTTAGTCATTTAGCAGACGCTTTAAACCAAAGCGACTTACAAATGAGAAAAAGTAACACACTATAAGTTAAAACTCTATAAATACTAATATATACACACACACACACACACACACACACACACACACACTTAAGATGAAGAAATTTAATAAAATGACAAATGCATGCAACATTTCAAAACTAAGCATTTAAATGAAAACAAAATAAAGCTAAAAACATTTCTAAATATTAAAACAACAAAAGGTATGAGTATAAAAATTATTATAACATGACACTAATCTAAACTAATCTAAATCATCATAATTAATTTATCTAAAATTAAAATAGATAAATCAAGCGTCAGTAGTTTATCAGTAATCCTAAACACTCATGCTAACAAACAACAACTTACACATAGTAATAACTGGTTATAAAAACTAAAACAGAAGGCAAACAAGCAGTAAAAAGAAGATAAATATAAATATAATACTTATTTTAATTATTATTATAAAGATGTTTGCTTTACACGCTCATGTGTAGTTATAAAAGTATTACCTTGTCCTCGAAACTGTAATTTTTCACCCAAAAATGTATAATAATAATAATTTAGACAATTCCCCCCCCCCCTCATAAAACTAGTGGTGCAACGGATCACAAAACTCACGGTTCGGATCATACTATGGATTTTGAGTAACGGATCAGCAAAAAAAGTTTGCTTTTAATTTATTACTAAAAACTTAGTTTAAGTTACTTACTACTAAAGTCAGTAATACAACAAAAACAGTTGCGCACACATTCCAAGCATAGATGTACAGCCTACAACATAAAACTATAGGCTATATAAAGACAGTAACAGTAGTATTCAGGTGCAGAAATGTAATAATTTACATTTATGCATTAAACAGTTTATGTTAAAGCTGTGGTGTTTCCAGGCTGCTGTCTCTTTAAGACTAAACGCACGGACTTAAATACTGACATACATTCATGTTTTTCTAAGTCAGCTGTATATGTTAATTTAAGATATGGACATAACCTACTGTGTTTACCAGAATACTTGCCAAACCGGATATTTTCATGCATCCGTTGAGGCGTTGTCTGAAACACGGTTTCTAAATCCTCTCTCCCTTCCTCCCTTTTAGTTTGTGTCACCAGACTTACTCATGTAACTCATGTAACCGTCTTTAAACAGGGAAAAGTGTTTGGTGGCTTCTAAACTCATCCCATCTTGGATCCTAAGGAATAAGCTAAACGCTAGCATAGTGGCGCCGCGTGCTAGAGTGATTAAGTGCACGCACTGAGACGGGAGAGGTGCGTATCAACTCGTCTAAGTTGAGGAATAAACATTTTGGAATATGGAAAAACGGTGGAATTTTCCTTTAATAAAAATAATGAAACATTGACACTCAGTGCTCGGTTTGGTACCTGGACGATCTTCTTGTCCGACATCCCAGCGACAAACAGGTTCTGCTTGTCCTCATCCGGGTTGAACTTCACGCAGTAGGGAACCTTTCTGTTGGTGAAGCGGGAGATGCACTGACCTGAACGAGCAGAGGAGATTCGTTAGGGCTGGTCGACCGATATTGGTTTTTAGACAGCCGATATCTTGGAAAGCAGGGCTGATATAAATGTATTATTTAGGGCTGTCAAAATTAATGCATTAATTAACAAGAAGCAAAAAAAGGCCTCTAACACTAATTTGCTCTATTCTATTTTTTTCTTTTGATTTATTATATAATAAAAAAGCTTTGCTACGTGTGCGGTGTTAAGCTCACTGAGACTTATTACAGCACTTGCATGCTGTTGCTCTTTTGATGGCATGCATTGTCCTCATTTCTAAGTCTCTTTGGATAAAAGCGTCTGCTAAATGACTAAATGTCATATCGGACTAAAATCGTCCGATATGCGAAAGACAGCGAATATCGTCCGATATGCGAAAGACAGCGAATATCGTCCGATATGCGAAAGACAGCGAATATCGTCCGATATGCGAAAGACAGCGAATATCGTCCGATATGCGAAAGACAGCGAATATCGTCCGATATGCGAAAGACAGCGAATATCGTCCGATATGCGAAAGACAGCGAATATCGGCCGATATATCGTCGATATGCGAAAGACAGCGAATATCGTCCGATATATCGCGAAAGACAGCGAATATCGTCCGATAAAGACAGCGAATATCGCCGATATGCGAAAGACAGAATATCGTCCGATATAGACAGCGAATATCGTCCGATATGCGAAAGACAGCGAATATCGTCCGATATGCGAAAGACAGCGAATATCGTCCGATATGCGAAAGACAGCGAATATCGGCCGATATGCGAAAGACAGCGAATATCGTCCGATATGCGAAAGACAGCGAATATCGGCCGATATGCGAAAGACAGCGAATATCGTCCGATATGCGAAACTAATCTGATCTGCCCAATATAAAAGGCTGAATCCATCTGGGATCTGTTGTTGTGCGTTTGTGTGAAGTAGTGTTAATTTTGTCAGCTATTTTCAATTTTAGTCTTAGTCCCGTGTTAAATGTCCTTGTTAGTTTTTATCATATATAGCCAACCTTATCCTATTTAGTTTTACTCGACTAAGTCTTAACATTTAAGTCTAGTTTTATTCAATGAAAACTTGGCATTTTAGAAATAAGATTATAATGAATTAAACGTACAGCAGTATTAATTTTGGCAGGCATTTTTTATTTAGTCTTACACAAATTTTTGCTATCATATTTAGTTATTCATAACACAAAGTCACATTACTTTTTTGATGCGCTTGGAGGAATTTATTTGCAAATTATTCACATTAACCCTTTTTCGCACAAGTCAAAAACCACCTCAAACGAGCGTAACATTTGTTTGGCGAATTAAGATATTTTTATTTCGAAATTTGGCTTTCCAAATTAGTTTCTCGTCATTCGTTTCTCATGCAATACATCTAAATGCGCATTGAAACAGGTTGATGTAAACCCAGCTACTGTTATCGTTTATTGACCTTGTGGTCTCGTCTTCGCCTCGCCTAAGTCACGGGGAAAAAGCTAGTCAACGAAAATTTTTCTTTAACGAAATGAACATGTGTGAAGCTCTCACCCGTCTCGGTGTCCCAGAGTTTGAGATATCTGTCGTAGGCGGCGCTCATGAACCGTGTGCCAGTGTTGTTGAAGCAAATGTCCCGCACAGCTTTACTGTGACCTGCAGAGACACCAGACATCACTCATGTTCAAAGGATGCTCTCAATGCTTTTCAAAGAAGAAGTCTCTTATGCACACTAAAGCTGCATTTATCTGATCAAATACACAAAACAGTAATGTTGTGGAAAAACTGATATTTTGAAATAGTTATAATTTTAAAGTATTATTAACCGTAGACAGACATATATACAGTAGTCAACATTTGATGTGGATCAAAACTTTATCAAAATTGTGAATCAAAATATATTCACAATTTCAATATCAAATATCAAAACACCTGAAAGCTTTCTTGCAAATGTTGTATATACTACTGTGTGTGTGTGTGTGTGTGTGTATATATCTGACATAAACATTGATACAAATTATATAGGTATTTAAAAAAATAATCTGATTAAAATGCAACAAAACAAACAGTTACTGAAACAAGAATTAAAAACAAAATTATTAAAATGACAATATCACAACTAAATTACTAAAGCAATTAGTGATAAAAAGTGAAATATTACTATTTAAAATAGCTGTTTTCTATGTGAATATATGTTAATTTAATAACCATATAGTAAGTACATGTAGTTAATTAATATTACTCAGTACTTAATGTATAATTACACTGTAACAAGGACACTTTAAAATAAAGTGCTTTCATAAACGCACATTATTGCACACAGATATCAGAGATCGCGCAGCGCACAAACAGTTCAAATCTGTAAAATAGCTTTGATAGGCTACTGACTCGCAACGTTATATTTCTCTGCAATGAGGGGTAACATCGCTGTTTTTGAAGTGACGAAGCTAGGGCTGTGATCATCTCCGTGTAGTTGTAATAAGTGTGATAAGAATTATCGTCTTGTCTTATACAACCATTCAAAAACTCGGCAGAATGTATGCGACTTTCGTATTTGTTTACTGACCGTTGCATGCAATCATGAAATGCAGCATTCGTTTTTTTTTTAATTGGCTATTCGTTGTGTGTGTGTGTGTGTGTGTGTGGGGGGGGGGGGGGTCAAATTTAACTGTGCCGCTTGGGTCGGGCTTCAGTTTAAAGCCCATGCAGATCTCTAATCAGAGGTAAAAATGATATAAATACTGTTGAGTTTCTCACACAGATCGATCGTTTCGTGTCTCAGGACATCAATGCATCGTCGCGAGGGTTTAATTTGAACTCTCAAAGATTCTGTGCCCATTGACTGGCATTCAACAAACAAACATCTCAGATGCCCTGCAGGGGGTCAGCAGATAAACATCACATTATCATTTTTGGGTGAACTCTCCCTTTAAAGCACATCACTCAGACAGAGAGAGTCTGTAATGAACCGAGTGACTCTCTGACCGAACGAGACCAGAGCAGAGAAACACTACTCAAGACTCACCAATAAACGTCCGCGCACATCTCCTGTCATTATAGACCTCCCACAACTACAAGAGAAGACAAACACAACATGGACAGGCTGTAACTTTTCATAAAACCTGCTTGTAGAATAATAATTATTATTAATATTACACAATAATTAGCCAAATGTTTAAAAGAGTTAGAGTAAAACAATATATCAACAACTACAATAATAACAGTAATAATTATTGTTTTACTTTAACAAATAGTTTTGAATTATTGTATTTTTGTATAATAATTATTATATTCATAAGTCACCTTTATTTATATAGCGCTTTTAACAATACAAATTGTAACAAAGCAACTGCACAATAACAAAACAGGAACATATTAAAAATTGTAACATTAATTATTAATAATTTTAACATTAAATTATTCTAGCAGATGGTTTTAAATTACTGTAGTTTTGCATTATTATTATTATTACTATCATCATGACTTTGTTTTATTCTAACAGCCTTTGTACATTAATATTTCTCATTTTACATTACATTTTTTGAATTATATGAATATATTACATTAGTATATATTATATTAATATTATGATATTAATCAAAATAATTTTAATATAATCATATTTTTGCATTATCATGATATTAACAATAATTATTATTATTTTGTTTTATTCTAACAGTCTGTATAAGTTATCATATTATGAATTTTATTACATTAATAGTTATTAACAATAACAACAACAGTACAATACAATAATAAATTATTTTGGTTTCACCAACAGACTGCATTAAATGCTAGTATTATATTAATAATTATTATTAACTAATATAACTATTATATTATTAGATGAACATACTATTATTGTTATTTAAGAATGAGAAAAAAACATTTAAAACAGTCTTAGTGTAAGTTAAGGACAGTTTTACGTAACGGGTCATAATCGTGTCCTGCAGTGCAACACTGTAATAAGTGCAAACGAGTTTTGAGCGAGAGTTTGAGCTGAAGATCTCACCTTGATCTTACAGTCCATGGAGCAGGAGAGCAGGAGATGACCAGACACCGGGAACAGACGGATAGCACTGACCCCCTGCAGACAGAGGACCATACGACCGTCAGAGATCAGAGTCAGTGTGTGTGTGTGTGTGTGTGTGTGTATGTGTCTGTGTGTGTGTGTGTGTGTGTGTGTGTGTGTGTGTGCGCAAACACACACTGAGAGCCCCATAAACACACAGGTGTTAAACACAGGTGTTAACACACCTGATTCAGATAATCAGCTTGTTAGAAGTGCGCTCCGTGCATGAACTGTGTGTCCGATTAACATGCTCCCTACACAGTGTGTGTGTCCATGTGTGTGTCCCTACACAGTGTGTCCGTGTGCTCCCTACACAGTGTGTCCGTTGCTCCCTACACAGGGTCCGTGTGTCCCTACACAGTGGTCCGTGTGCTCCCTACACAGGGTCCGTTGCTCCCTACCCAGTGTCCGTGTGCTCCCTACCCAGTGTGTGCATTGCTCCCTACCCAGGGTGCATTGCTCCCTACACAGGGTCCATGTGCTGTCCTGTCTACACAGTCTGTCCATGTGCTGTGTGTCCCTACTCCCTGAGCAGGGAAATCCGCTGAAGTTTACTTTATGTTCAGAAACATTCATTCATGGATTTGCGCTGCGCGACGTCTTCACACACGGACAAGTGTGATATCATATACCTCTGTAAATATATACAATTTTAATTCACGTCTTGCACACTTCAATCTGTTGAATGGAATATCGCTGAACTGGAATCTGTATCCTGTGATGTCCACTTCGCAGGGCACTTAACATCAAATCTGTCGCGGGGGGGGCGAGCACTGGAATTGAGAACCGCTGCTATAAAGTAAAAAGCACCGTCTTTTGGATGAGACGTTAAACCGAGGTCCTGACTCTCTGTGGTCATTAAAAATCCCAGGATGTTTTTTGAAAAGAGTAGGGGTGTTACCCGGCTAAACTAGCCCACTGGCCTCTGACCATCATGGCCTCCTAATCATCCTCATACACTGATTGTCTTCATCACTGTCTCCTCTCCACCTGTAGCTGGTGTGGGGGGGCGTTCTGGCACAATATGGCTGCGTCTCATCATCAGGTGGATGCTGCACACTGGTGGTGGATGAGGAGACCCCCCCCCCTTACTATGTAAAGCGCTTTGAGTGTCTAGAAAAGCGCTATATAAATGTAACAAATTATTATTATTATTATAAAAAGGGAATTTACTGAGCATTGTACTTTGTACCATGGCAGTACAAGCAACAAGATATGAAAACTGACAATATACATATACAACAATATGTGACCCTCTCTGTGAAAACCCAGCTAAAATCATTTTTTTGTGATTTGCTTATTTCTACAACAACAACAAAAAAAAAAATCACGATTCATATGGTAAAGAACATTCTGTGGAAATTGAACCTTTATATCTTTAATATTGACAGAGTAAGGTCATGTCAAATTTTGAAGTAATAGTGAAATTATTGGTGGGAAATCAAACTTTGATGCTTGTTTTCTCATAACTAGATTTTGAGAGGGTCATATGTTTAATCGGATTAAACTGTCAGCAGACACACAGCAGAAACTATCTTCACTACTTTGGTTTAAATGAAGTATAATACTATGGTTCAATTGAACGCACTTCTTAGAGTAATAATAAAAAAAGAAGAATTTCTTCTGTAAAAGAGGAGAATTTGCAAAAAAATATGACCCTGAAAAACATTAATTTTTGTCAAGCTTGCAATAAATTGTTGTTTAATTTTGTATCTTTAAAGACTTCAATTAAATACAATTTAATTTAACCATAAAAACATAATGCAAAAAAATTACAACAGAAACATGAAATTAAAAAATAAATAAATAGATTTTGTAAGGCAATACAATTTAATTTTTTAATTGTGTGATTACTAAATTTTGATTAAAATTTATTTTAACCATTAAAACTCAATCCAGAAAAATTATAAATAAAATAAAAAATTATGAACAAAAAGTGGATTTCACAGGGCCCTAAAAAATGTAATTTTAATAAATTGTCGTTTGTTTACATTTCATGATTTCAGTTAATTAAATTGTGAATACTAAAATTCTATTAAACCTTTAAACAGAATTCAGAAACATTTACACAGAAACTAATTTTCAGAAAAATAAAATGGGGAAAAAATATTATGGATTTCATAAGACAATAAAAGTTACTTTTTGTTTCTAAATAGTTTTTAATTCTTTATATTTCATGATTTCAAATCCATACAATTTTGCTAACTAAAATGTAATTTAATGAAAAAAAAATTGGGGATTTTTTTTTTTGAGAAAGAAATTAACTATTTCATAGGGCCCTAACTATTATGTATGTTTCATGGTTTAATTTAACTGCATTTTGATTACTTCTATTTAATTGAACCATTAAAGCAGAATCCAGAAAAACAAAGACTCTCGATTGCGCAGGGCCTACCTTGGTGTGTCCGGTCCAGACGTGCAGCTGTTTCTTGGGCAGGTAGCACTTGTCTGGGACGTCCGCTGAGCGCAGGTTGATGCCCACGTCCTGAGGAACGTGCAGGTACGAGCGGCCCTGATAATCGTACGCATCTTTAACTGCAGTGAGGGAGAGAGAGCGCTTTAACGGCAGATCCAAGACACGTTAAGCTGTATGCATGTCGCTGCTGTTAGGGCTGTCAAAAATACATTTGAATTTCGAATATTCATCAATTTTAAAATAAAAATCCAACGTTGCCATTTGAATTTTAGGTGTGCGTCAGTTAGCCTTATCAGTGGCACACAAGATGTAGGTGACGTTTCATTTTAATGCTTTTGTTAACCTATCCAGCTGAGCACACTGGATGCGTCGTTCATTCAAAATATTGTGGAAAAAGAAAACAATGCAAAGAAGATGTTGTTTACATCAAAACTGAAACCAAGCCGTTCACACAGAACGCATATTTATCACATTTTCTCGAGGGACATCTATCAGCGTTGCTCTCGCGTCTCTCACAAGAGCGCCGCATGTTCAGAAAGCATGTAAAATTAAGTTAAACTATTAAAAAACATGTCTCGAGACGTTTTCAGCATCTTATCTTTTTAAAAGAAAAAAGTCGTCTAATTGTTGTGATTGGTTTTCTGTCCTTAGTATTAAACTCTGCATACATACATGATGATTGTTTTGTTTCTAATCGTTTAAGCGACGTGATTATATATGGTCTAGAAACTTTATTTGTAACAGTACGCACTTTTTTTCAAAGATAGTCGTGTTATTTTATTGCTTTGAATAAACGTGCATTAGTAATATTTTGCTCGATGTTCCCTCAGAAGAGAAGAAAAGCTTTTTTGGTAAGACTTTATTTTAGGGTCTCTTAACTAGTTGTTTAGCATGCATATTACTAAAATATTAGCCATTTATTAGTGCACATATTAATGCCTTATTCTACATCCCTAATCCTACCCAACACCTAAACTTAACTACCGCACTAACTCTTTAGAAGCAGAAAATTAGGACTAAGAGTTCCCGATTCTAAAGAGTTACCGTTTTTCTCCTAACAGAAATTATGCCTTTTAAATGTGAATATTGATCATATTTTAGTCGTACTGTGCAGGATGGTCTTCTCCTCCGCTGGAGCCTCTTCTTCGTTCTTGCCTCTCTTCTGTCTCTTGGCCAGGATCTCGTCCAGCTCTTTCTTCTCGTCCTGTCACATTAAAACAGAATTAAACAAATGATTAGTCTGTAATAACAGGTTAAAGGTGAATTTGAGGTCTTTAGGTAGAAAAATGACATTAGGTGAAAGTGACATACGGACAAGTATGGTGACCCATACTCGGAATTCATGCTCTGCATTTAACCCTTCCAAGTGCACACACACACACACACACACACACACACACACACACACAGCAGTGAATACACACACAGTGAACACACACCCGGAGCAGTGAAAACACACACACACACACACACACACACACACACACACACACCGTGAACACACACACTCACACACACACACGGAGCAGTGAACACACACACACACACCGTGAACACACACACACACACACACACACACACACGTGAACACACACCATGCACACACCATGAACACACACCATGAACACACACCCGGAGCAGTGAACACACACACTCACACACACACACACACGGAGCAGTGAACACACACCCGGAGCAGTGGGCACACACACTCACACACACACCCGGAGCAGTGAACATACACTGCGGCGCCCGGGGACACACACACACACACACTCACACACTCACACACACGCAGTTGGGGGTTCGGTGCTCAAGGGCACACACACACACAGGTCATGAACACACACACCCGTATTGAACACACACACACACACACGGAGCAGTGGGCACACACACAGCGCTGTAACATTCACACAGGGATGTAGCTCACACACACACACACACACACGACACATTTTAGCAGTGGGCACACACACACTGCAGAGTGAACACACACACCCGATTAAGCAGTAAGAACACTACACTTTTTCTGGAGCACACAAAGAGCAATCCTACAATATACAAGAGAAAATAAGACAAGTCTCTTAAAATGAACAAGTAATTTGTTTCCCGGAGCAGTTTTAAGAAAATATTTAAATGTTATTGCTGACAATACATATATGAATAACACACACAGAGACCGTTTAGTGCATTTAATTGACATATTACATTAAAAATGCAAATGCGGCGCCCGGGGAAGGTTGGGGGTTCGCTCAAGGTACAAATTGAAGGTGGAGACAGCACTGTACATTTCATTCAGATATTGCAACCTAAAACTAAAACATAAATCAAAATATTAAAAAAATTGCAATATAAAAAAATTATTTCTTGTCAAACGCATTCCAATATTTTATTTAACTTTGAAAACCCAGTTTATAATACATGTGTCCCTGGAGCACAAAAGCAGTCATAAGCAGCACGGGTTTATATTTGTAGCAATAGCCAAAAATACATTGTATGAGTCAAAATTATACATTTTTATTTTATGAGGCAAAAATCATTAGTGTGTGTGTGTGTGTATATTAAGATCATGTGGTCCATGCAAGATATGCTTGTAGTAAATGTCCTACCGTAAATGGTAGAGATCAAAACTTAATTTCTGGGCCGATTAGTAATTCTGGATGCATTGCTCGGTCGAAAAACTCGATTTGAACAACTTTAAAGATGATTTTCTCAATATTTACATTTTTTTGCACCCTCAGATTCCAGATTTACAAATATTGTCCGATCATAACAAACCATACATCAATGGAAATATTATTTATTCAGCTTTCAGATGATGCATACATCTCAGTTTCATAAAACTGACCTTTATGACTGGTTTTGTGCTCCAGGGTCACAGATGGATTAATCTCATCGTAAACTGAAGGTTGTGAACTCTCACCTCTGAGGGTTTGGCCACGTCTTTCTCATCCTGGTATTTGGCCCAGGGGCCGAGGAAGGTGTCGAGGTCGGCCGCGTCTCCACCTTTCACCTTCTTCCTCTTCTCCGGCTTCTTCGCTCCCGCCTCAAACGCCATCAGCCCTAGCACAGCAACAATAACAGCATGAATTAACAACCTTTCTGATTACATTCAACACACATATAGAAGCTGTTGTAATTGATTTAATCGTTTTAATGACATGACTGACTTTGTCATTTTATTTACTTAGAAATAAACAGTATTTGTTTGTATTATATATAAGAAAAAACGTGTTCTTGTGATACTGAATGCATTATCGCGTAGCTTGTCAGTGAACTACGGCTCTGTGTATTAACTGCCGCTCCATCTGAAAACAGCTGATGGAGATTTATAACTAATCACCGAACCGGCTTTACTAACGAGATGCGCATTACAATCACAACCTCCTACATTGAGTAAATCACTCGCATATGCGACTAATATTAACTCTGGGTGACTAAATGATGTCTAATACTAGCCAATGGCTAATAGATTCTCAGATTATACTCGCCAGTGTGTGAGTTGGAGGCTAAGTATTAGTTTGTTTTTCAGTTCATCTGATTGGATGCGCAGCCGTGTTTGACGAACCGTGAACTCTAGGCGCACGACCCGCCGTCGCTTTGGTGAGAGAGAGAGAGGCTTACATACATGCAGAATGGACGCGCTACATGTAAACAATATTCTCTGTTGTATTTTCCTGTCAAAATACAGAGTTCTTTTGGATTTTTTCAGCTTTTAAGAACTTCCGGTAGTGGGCGGAGCTACTGCACAAGCCGCAATCTCATTGGCCGGCGCTCACCTATCATCATCCCTGTTTGGAATTCAGCGAATCAGTTCGAGTGAACGCACACAACCTGATTAAATATTCATGAATCCAGCAGCTCGGTAATCCTTACTGTTCTTATTAGCAGAATTCATATTACTACTATAGTTTTATCAGTATTATTTGTTAGTTTTTTCCCCATTTCTTTAACAGAAACACTGAATGACCGAAAACAGCGCCACCACCAGTCCTAAATTCAGTTAAATGTCTGTGCATTCATACATGGTTACTAAGTTTTAATTCTAATTACTAAAGTTCTACCATTAAATAATAGTTGATTATCATAATGTCATATTACAATGCTTGACTGACTGATATTAAGAGTGTACTTTCAGATATTTAAAAAGCTGTACCATTTTACAAACATATACAGTAGGCTATATATATATATACATATAATAGGCCTAGTATTATCAGTCTGGTGTGATATATGCATCTCTCTCTCTCTCTCTCTCTCTCTCTCTCTCTCTCTCCATATAATAGGCCTAGTATTATCAGTCTGGTGAGATATATGCATCTCTCTCTCTCTCTCTCTCCATATAATAGCCTATATTATCTCTGGTGTGATATATGCTCTCTCTCTCTCTCTCTCTCTCTCTCCATATAATTAGGCCTAGTATTATCAGTCTGGTGTGATATATGCATCTCTCTCTCTCTCTCTCTCTCTCTCTCTCTCCATATATTAGGCCTAGTATTATCAGTCTGGTGTGATATATGCATCTCTCTCTCTCTCTCTCTCCATATAATTAGGCCTAGTATTATCAGTCTGGTGTGATATATGCATCTCTCTCTCTCTCTCTCTCCTCAGTCTCATCTCTCTCTCTCTCTCTCTCCATATAATAGGCCTAGTATTATCAGTCTGGTGTGATATATGCATCTCTCTCTCTCTCTCTCTCTCTCTCTCTCTCTCATATAATAGGCCTAGTATTATCAGTCTGGTGTGATATATGCATCTCTCTCTCTCTCTCTCTCTCTCTCTCTCTCTCTCTCTCCATATAATAGGCCTAGTATTATCAGTCTGGTGTGATATATGCATCTCTCTCTCTCTCTCTCTCTCTCTCCATATAATAGGCCTAGTATTATCAGTCTGGTGTGATATATGCATCTCTCTCTCTCTCTCTCTCTCTCTCTCTCTCTCTCTCTCTCTCCATATAATAGGCCTAGTATTATCAGTCTGGTGTGATATATGATCTCTCTCTCTCTCTCCATATAATAGCATATTATCTCTGGTGAGATATATGCATCTCTCTCTCTCTCTCCATATAATAGGCCTAGTATTATCAGTCTGGTGTGATATATGCATCTCTCTCTCTCTCTCTCTCTCTAATAGGCCTATATATCATATATATGCATCTCTCTCTCTCTCTCTCTCCATATAATAGGCCTAGTATTATCAGTCTGGTGAGTAAACTAAAACATGTACTAGCCAATGGCGGTTCAGGTGCTAGTCCGTAGAAGGTTGCATCGCATGTGATTAATGCACAGCACTAGTGTGCTGCTGTATTACTGGTTAATATTATCAAGGATGGGTCACAACAACAGATTGAGTGTTATCATTGACACATTAGTTATAACAGCGAAACATGGCAAAGACAAACATGATGCAGAAGAGAGAAGGCAGGTGCCGAATGATGTGAATCAAACCTTTGTTTTTCTCCGCTTCTTCTACGGCTCCGATGTAGCTGTTGGACGAGACCTGACTGGTGTCCACGGACGGGTCCAGAGCGTAACCTGATCAGAATCAACAATCACACATTGACATCAATGATACACGTGCTGTAGATGATTACAGACAGACTAGAAACGCTACACTACCAGTCAAGAGTTTCTTCTGCTCACCAATCTGCATTTATTTGATCCAACGTACAGCAAAAGCAGTAATATTGTGAAATATGTTTACTATTTAAAAACTGCTTTCTATTTGAATATATTTTAACAATTTATTTCTGTGATCAAAGCTGTGTTTTCAGCATCATTACTCCAGTCTTCAGAGTCACGATCTTCAGAAATCATAATAATATGATGTTTTGCAGCACATTAAACTTTTTGATTATTATTATCATCAATATTTAAAATAGTAGATTTAGTTTTCTTTGATGAATAGAAAGATTAGCATTTATCTGAAATAAAAAGCTTTTGTAACATTATACACTATATCATTCAAAAGCTTGGAGTCAGTTAGATTTTTTTGGGGAGGTAGGAGGGGGGGTTATAGAAATTAATAATTGTATTTAGTATGCTTGCTTTAAATTGATCAAAAGTGATGATAAAGACATTTATAATGTTACAAAAGATTTATATTTCAGATAAATGCTGTTCTTCTGAACTTTCTATTCATCAAAGAAACCTGAAAAAATTATCCTCAGCTATTTTCAAAATAATAATAATAATCAGAAATGTTTCTTGAGCAGTAAATCAGTATATTATTATGATTTCTGAAGATCATGTGACACTGAAGACTGGAGTAATGATGCTGAAAATACAGCTGCGTATCACAGAAATAAATTACAGTTTAATATAGATTCACATAGAAAAGTTATTTTTGCTGTATTTTGGATTAAATAAATGCAAGCTTGATGAAGCGAAGAGATTTATTTAAAAACATTAAAAATCATACTATTCAAAAACTTTTGACGTAGTGTACACAACACTGACTACGTTTACATGCGCACGAATAATGAGATTATTTCCAATAATCAGATAATCATTATGATGTTTACATGTCAACAGCAAAGCTCTTACTCCTGTTTACATCATTATTCACAAAGAATTTCTTACCGCCATTATTCATATACCCCACTGCACAGCACACGTGATGGACTCAGAAAGAGCAGGTGTGTTACTGACCCCTGTTTTAATTTATTTACGTCTAATGCTTAATGATTTTTTATGGCTGTATTGCACGCTGCTTCGGTGCTATAGAAATGTGATGGAATTTGTTTGCCTGGACAGAGACTGGTGGAAGCTAGTTGTGTTTTTCTCAAGAATGCGATGCTTTCTTCCCCTCCATCGTTTCTAATCTGTGTATTACTATTACAGGTGCGTGTCACGTCATTCATGCATGTCACCTCAGAGCGGCAATACTGCGATTAAGGTGTTTACATGCCTGTATAATTCGATTAAAATCTCCATGTTAATACGTTTATGCTTGCTTCGATTATGAGCTTAATCGCATTATATAGATCGAAGTATTGCGTTTACACGAGTTAAAGATTAATCGCAATACTGTCAAAATCTCATTATAATCGCATTAAGAGGGTGCATGTAAACACACTCAATGACGTCGTCTATCTCTCACCAAACGTAGAGAACGTTCTCCTCTGTTGCTCGAACATGAAGTCGTTGACGTGTGCCGGTTCAGCGAAACCAGACAGCATGTTCCTCGGGGCGGCCATCTGCTGGGATCTGAACGGGTTTGCTGGTCCGAACTGCAATGAGATGAGAGACCTGATATAAGTAGGATGCTCAGATCACACATTATAGATAATAAATACACAATCTGCATCCATCAGTAGACAAACAGCTACATCAAGTCACCTCTGGGGCAAACAAGGTTTCAAACGTAGGGTTGTAAGAGACTTCTTTGAGAGCTGGATCAAGATGAACCCCGGTCTCAACATCTTCCTGACGAAGACAAACACAGAAAACTGGATTTTACTTGTTATATGTGACACAGACGCAGTCATAAGCAGCACGGGTATATTTGCAGCAATATCCAACAATACACTGTATGGGTCAAAATTATACAGTTTTCTTTTATGACAAAAATCATTAGGATATTAAGATCATGTTCCATTAAGATATTTAGTAAATGTCCTATCGTAAATATAGCAAAACTTTAGTAATATGCATTGCTAAGAACTTCATTTGAACAACTTTAAAGATGATTTTCTCAATATTTAGATTTTTTTTGCACCCTCAGATTCCAGATTTTCGAATATTGTCCGATCATAACAAACCATACATCCATGGAAATATTATTTATTCAGCTTTCAGATGATGCTTCAATCTAAATCTCAATAGAGACACTTATGACTGGTTTTGTGCTCCAGGGTCACATATTGATTAAGGGAACAGAACAGCCAATATAACCACATTTCACTCGACTGTTTTGTTCTACAGAGTAAATACATAAACATGATTATCAAACTAGTTCACTTATAAATCATGTTAAGGTCATAAAAAGCTGCTGTACTGCGGTATTTTGAGGTTTGTTAGACGCGAACATTTGCGACGGTAAGCGGCGCGTTTCCCGTTTACCTTCACGGCGACTTCGGGCGCAGCATTCAGCACGGCTATCGTCGATATACTGCCGGGTTTTAACGGCTGAAGATGAGCTAGCGCGTCTGGGTCGACTTTCTGCGGACTGGTACCGGATTCGGACTCGTTTTCCGAATCTGAGTCGCTGCAGTACGAAACGAGGGAAGACGCCACCTCCGCCATCTTGAATGTTGTGGGTCTTTCGTCAGCGGGTCCTCACAGATGAATACTGTTCACAAAATAATTATTACTCTTACAATGGATGTTATAACACATCTTTATAATTTAAATCGATATAAAATATAGATTGCAATTTTATTTGTCAGAACTTTAATTCAAGGGAGCGCAGTTGTTGTAGTGAAGTAATGAGACGTTTTTATCTTTTAGGACGCGTGCTGAGAGGAAACCGCTCACAAGAGCGCGCACTGCGCGTATCCTACTATTTTTCTTCTCACTAAACTATAAAAAACATTTTTGTTACTTGAACTAAAAAAAAGTTAACTGAAATAAAATAAAATATAAAATACTTTTAATTTAGTTAGTTGTCTGTGCAACATTTCTGATTTTTATTTAGCTTTAACTTGACGTACTAAAACAACTAAAACTTAAATGAAAATAAATAAAATCTGTATAGTAATGTTTAAATAACCAATACAAATAAAACACACACAACAAAATGTAAATCTATATTTAAAAACAAAATAAAAAAATAACATGCAAACGGAAGAAATAAAAACATATTAAAAATATTAATACAACTTTCAAAGTATCTCAATAATAGCCTATTAAAATAACACTGATTCTCACTACCCATAAATAGTATAAAACATATATTTGTTACTTTATACATATAATTTGCATATTAATATATACAATAAAACGAGAAATGTTTATTCATAAAATACAATAAGCATATCACAATGTTGCACAAACACAATTATGCAAAGAATACAAAAAAGAAAATGGAAAATTGCTTAAAAAGTGAAGAAAGAAAGAAAGAAAGAAAGAAAGAAAGAAAGAAAGAAAGAAGAAAGAAAAAGAAAGAAAGAAAGAAAGAAAGAAAGAAAGAAAGAAAGAAAGAAAGAAAGAAAGAAAGAAAGAAAGTGCAAGAGAATATAAAATAAAAAAAACAAGAAAAAATATTAGCTATGATTGTAAAATTGTCATCATTCTCTTTTTGGCAGCAAAAAATATTAATAATAAAATAATGAAAAAAAAAATTGGTCTTTATTATGTTTCATTAGCAGTAACAAGCATGCTATATTCTATATAAATATTAATACAATTAGCTTATATTATTCCTTAGTCTATGGTAAAAAAACATTCAATATATGCGCGTGGTTTTACCAAAACAACTCACATTCAACACCTTTAATACATTTGAGCGCTAAATAGAGAGCGTCTGGGTGGTCTGTGCGCGATATCGACCAATCAGCGGAGGGATGATCCCGCTGTGGGCGGGGCCGCGGTTTGTTGCAGCGAGTTCTATGTGGCTCCAACGATGGAAAGCGGGCCGTACCATCTGCAGCCAGAGGGGTGGAGCCACACATTCCGACATCCAAAATATCGACTTTTCCTCAGAAAAAAGAGCACTAGCTTAGTTTATAAGGATTTATCCGTGAAATATTTATATTATCGGCAGCTGTGATGGGAAATTATGCGTATCGATGTTGACGTTCATCTGCTGTATTTTCACCGTGGATCCCTTTTCCAGCATCGACGGTCCTCTAGTCCCGAGCTCCCGTCTCTTTAACGGGATTCACGCGAGCTGTATACCAGTAGTGTATTTCTGCAATGAACTGAACCGACAGGAACATTTTAAGGAATAACCGGGGGAAATTATGGAATAATACGAATACACAACATTTATTCAGGTATGATGTTTTATGCTTGCTTGCTTCGAAGTAGCTATGCACTGTTGTTTACCGCATTTAGCAATTTGCTGTTAAAAAAACCAACTCGTAATGAAAATATGCATGGGGAAAAGTGTCAATATTTCATTTCCCCTCCTCATATATCTTCTCCGACTAATGCATTTACGATGTAAACCAACACTGCTTGGCCCCATTCAGGACTGGATGACAGGTGTGGGCTGAATTATGCATGCATGTGAAATAACTTGCATAATACAGCCTCAAGCATCCCGATTGCACGCTACACGATGTGAGAATTACACATTACATGCCACTTGTGCTTGTTTGCATTCAAGATCACTTATTTAATGCTGCTGTGAGATTGATGCATTCAAGGGGAAGGGGTGTCACATCTGTATGGCAAACACAAGGCAAACTATCACACCAAAATGCAATGCTTGCTAAACAGTGTGCACTCCAGATTATTGCTGGGATGGCATGCCAAATATTCAGCAGTAGGAGAAAAAACACGTGAGTTGTTGCTAGTAAATATACCATAGTGCATACTACTCAATGCACAACGCGTCCAGTAATGATGCGAATGAAGTGTACATGTGAGTGCAGTTTTGTGCATGCAGGGGGAAGGGCTGCAGACACTGGAAGACTCGCTTTGTGAAACCTGAGACTTCAGAAAGCACAAAGCATCTCCATCGCTTCTCTCTTCAATGTGTGCACTTACAATAACACCACGTTTCCAAACGCATGCGTACTTTTCTCGTGCTTGGACGCACTAACACGTTGTACAGTTGTTGTTTTCCCCCTAAAGGGGGGTTTTTGTGTGATGTATGAGGAGGAATGATTCGTTTTAATGAATCGGTTGAATCACCGACTCCGCTCAAAGATCCGAATCGCGTGACGTTTTTCGCAAAAAACTATTGGTTTGTTAAAAAATTCACGTTTTCGTTCAAGTTTTGTCGGTTTTACTGGCAAATAAGGTTATTTCTTTGTATCTCTCTTCGCATCTTCTCGGGTGATTTACGGATCTTTAAAAAGAACCGACTCGGAAGACTCGGTTCGCTCGGGCATCGCTCGCGTGCGTTATGTGTCATCGCGAACACATGCAGCGTTCACTTCAAGCTTGACAGAGGCTCTGTATTGCCAAAGCATTAATAAAAACCTTATATAATGCTCTAATGCAGCGTCTATCTGTTGGAGAATCCAGATTAGGCTGGTAAATGTGATTTGGTAACTAGTTTCTAGCTGGTTGACCTGCCATAATGTTGCCAAAAAACCAGTTTGATCACTTTAATCTTGTGTTATATAATTGCATGACAGGGTTTATGTTCAAAGTTTGCTGTAAATGTCATTCAGGCTACATTGTGTCACATATTCAGTGTTTCCATATAGATGCATGGATGATCTTTTAAGGGTTAATTTGAGTGTCAATCATTGCAGTTTAACTCTGATATGAATTAATGATAAAGTTATGAAGTGGGTCAGTCTGATGTTGTTGTCATCTTCAGTTCTTTGTCTTGAGCTCTTGCTGGCGAAGCAGAAAAGTTTTCATTTA
>CM049864.1:63667629-63687629 GCA_027474115.1 Schizopygopsis malacanthus | reverse complement strand
TTTAAAAAAACATCAGACGAAATCCAACTCAAACATTTTAGATATAAAACATTGTATAAAGTTTTGGCAAACATTTTTGGAATGTTACTTTTGTATGTTACGCCTGGAATACACTTCGTGATTTCCCCCCCGACCGTACAGTCTGAACATGTTGAGGAAAGTCCGAGCGAGTCTGCAGATGAAAAATCTCGTAGTGTAGACGCTTAATGTTCTAAACAAACATGTTTCATATTTTCAGCTGATTTTAGAACACATATGTTTTCATTTGTCATGTGTCTCCTCGCATCCAGACGCACGTTTCTGCGTGAGTTCATTGTGATCGGAACAACTGTAAAGTCTGGTAGTGTGTGATCTTCAGACACGTAGTGTATGACGCCCAGTTTTCCCTCATCACCATTCATAAAGTCAGAAAGTGTATGATAACTAGTGTTTTACAAATCTGTTACGATTGTAAAAGTTGTGTAGTGTATTCCAACCTTTACTCTCAACAAGTTCTATTGTTAAACTAAAACGCAAAAATATGTTGTTGATAGAGAACTCAGAATGACGTTCTATTGGCTTATATTTGTTGATAGCTTTCAGAGCATTAGCTGGGAGTCTCCTGGGTTTGTAGGTGTTAGCAGGTAGATCACAGTAGATGTTACGGTCACTCTTGGACTAGAAGCAGCAGCACGCTTCAAAACGTGGAGCCGGATGAGGTTACGCAGCGTTGCGACACTTTTCTAATCAGCTCTCGCGCACTGATACTCAATTACTGCAGCAGAGGAAGCTGTAAATGTGTATTTTTACAGGCGCGTTTCACTCCCCTCCTCCGCTCTGTTCTTCAGACCACGCACACCGAGTGCTTCAAATGCATCTGACCCCGATTTCCTTCTGCCCAGGACGAGTGTGTGTGTGTGTGTGTGTGTGTGTGTGTGTGTGTGTGTGTGTGTGTGTGTGTGTGTGTGTGTGTGTGTGTGTGTGTGTGTGTGCGTCTGTGCGTCTGTGTGTGTGTGTGTGTGTGTGTGTGTGTGTGTGAGAGAGAGAGAGAGAGAGAGAGTGTGTGTGTGTGTGTGTGTGTGTGAGTGTGTGAGTGAGAGTATGTGTGTGTGCGTGTGCTGTGTGTGTGTGTGTGCGTCTGTGTCTGTGTGTGTGTGTGTGTGTGTGTGTGTGTGTGCACACACTAACTAGCGACTGGTTTGAATTAAGGGACAATATTTACACAGAGTGGGTGGCCGTTCAATTATGGTGTGCCGTGCAAAACGTCTTGTGATTTGCATGTTGGCTGCTTTGTATGTCGTTCCCAGAGTTCAGTTCTGCTCTGTTCTCCGATCACAAACAAGCACTTAGCGAGTACATTAGCGCTTACTCAGCAAGCACTATATTTTTACAGCAAGCTGCTGATGAATGACTCACGGCCAATCGCGGCAAACGTGACGCGCATGTCAATGAGCGACGGCAGCGCATCAGCCAATCAGAAGGGAGCACACTGGGGACTCACATGGGCTGAAATAACACATGATTTTATGGTAAAGATTTTACAACTTAGCATCTTTTGTGGTTTTGTCAAGTCTGTGACGCAAAGAGTGTTAATTAAGCAGTTTCACACACGCAACAGTGCTGTTTTTCTGATTATCAGCTTGATGAGGCGGGAAATCCAATTAAAAGTTAAATGAACTGAACTGAAGTTAGCTTCAGACACAACAGTACCAGTTATTTAGTACTTGTTACTTGTTTTGCTCCTGAATAGTCTCAGAATCAGATATCAGATGATTTAATGAATGATTTGAGTTTGAGTGAACAAATAATTTAAGCAAATAGTTAAACTAATCACAAATTTTGTTGCTGAACAGTGTGATTGACTAAATCATTTGAGTAAATGATTCACTGAATCACTCATTTCGTTACTGAACGGATCAGCGTTTTTAAACGAATCGTTTCAGTGAATGATTCAGTGAATCACTCGTTTCGTTATTGAACGGATCAGCGTGTTTAAATGAATCATTTGAGTGAATGATTCAACGAATCACTCGTTTCGTTACTGAACGGATCAGCGTGTTTAAATGAATCATTTGAGTGAATGATTCAACGAATCACTCGTTTCATTACTGAAATGATTCGAATCACTCGATCAGCGTGTTTAAATGAATCATTTGAGTGAATGATTCAACGAATCACTCGTTTCGTTACTGAACGGATCAGCGTGTTTAAATGAATCATTTGAGTGAATGATTCAACGAATCACTCGTTTCATTACTGAACGGATCAGCGTGTTTAAATGAATCATTTGAGTGAATGATTCAACGAATCACTCGTTTCGTTTCATTACTGAACGGATCAGCGTGTTTAAATGAATCATTTGAGTGAATGATTCAACGAATCACTCGTTTCGTTACTGAACGGATCAGCGTGTTTAAATGAATCATTTGAGTGAATGATTCAACGAATCACTCGTTTAGTTACTGAACAGATCAGCATGTTTAAATGAATCATTTGAGTGAATGATTCAACGAATCACTCGTTTCGTTACTGAACGGATCAGCGTGTTTAAGTGAATCAAATTGATTATTATAAACAGCACAGCTCACATTTAATTCTGATTGTAAAATGCAGATAGAGAAACTAACAAAACACTGATGAATCGATCATTTCAAGGCAAGTAGGCCTAAATATTGACAGAATGTCCCTATTTGCATGAACTATGCCTTTAATTCTGTCAGTGTGAATAGTGTTAGCAATTAATGCATATCTTAATTGATTGCTAATAGCAGTTTCCTGTAAATTGAGATGCCTGTGATCTATGTAGGATGCAGTAGAAGGTGATGAAGCTCGCAGGAGGAAATTCACTCCTACTTTATTCTCCGCCTCTCTCTGTGCTTATTTTTATGCACTGCCTCTAGACAGAATGCGGCACAAAAAGAGTGAGAGACGAGAAGAAAAGTGTGTGAAAAACCATCAGAGACCGTGTGTGCGTGTGTGTGTGTGTGTGTGTGTGTGTGTGTGTGTGTGTGTGTGCTCTGTGTGTGTGTGTGTGTGTGTGTGTGTGTGTGTGTGTGCGTGTGTGTGTGTGTGTGTGTGTGTGCGTGTGCTCTGTGTGTGTGTGTGTGTGTGTGTGTGTGTGTGTGTGTGTGTGTGTGTGTGTGTGTGTGTGTGTGTGTGTGTGTGTGTGTGTGTGTGTGTGTGTGTGTGTGTGTGTGTGTGTGTGTGTGTGTGCGTGTGCGTGTGTGTGTGTCTTTCTCTGTGTGTGTGTGTCTCTGTGTGTCGTGTGCGTGCGTGTGTGTGTGTGTGTGTGTCGTGTGTGTGTGTGTGTGTGTGTCTTTCTCTCTCTGTGTGTGCGTGTGTGTGTGTGTGTGTGTCTTCTCTCTGTGTGTGTGTGTGTCGTGTGTGTGTGTGTGTGTGTGTGTGTGTCGTGTGTGTGTGTGTGTGTGTGTGTGTCTTTCTCTCTCTGTGTGTGTGTGTGTGTGCGTGTGTGTGTGTGTGTGTGTGTGTGTGTCTTTCTCTCTGTGTGTGTGTGTGTGTGTGTGTGTGTGTGTGTGTGTGTGTGTGTGTGTGTGTGTCTTTGTGTGCTGTGTGTGTGTGTGTGTGTGTGTCTCTGTGTGTGTGTGTGTGTGTGTGTGTGTGTGTGTGTGTGTCTTTCTCTCTGTGTGTGTGTGTGTGTGTGTGCGTGTGTGTATGTGTGTGTCTTTCTCTCTGTGTGTGTGCGTGTGTGTATAAGAGATTGAGATGAGGAAACACTCCTTCTGTTTGACTTCTCTGGGCAAAGAGGAAAAAGAAGGAGCCGGTCGCCTACATTAGTTTAGCTAAGTGAATAAGTGAAGGCTGAAGTGATCAGTGTTTGTCCTCCATCCCATGATGAGCTATTCTGGGATGCGGTAGGCGAAGCGGCAGGTGCGTACGGATAATGCAGGATAGTAGGTGTCTTTATATATCAAAATGTTCTGATGCTTCGTATTAGATTGTTTGTGGATGAATGGAAAAAGGATTGTGAAAGCATTTTCACCACCTACAGAACATACAGTACATACAAACATAGGCTGCATTTATTTGAGCAAAAATACAGTAAAATTGTACAATATTTGTACAGTTTAAAATAGCCATTTTCTATGTGAATCTATATTAAGCTGTAATGTATTTCTGTGATGCGCAGCTGTATTTCCAGCATCATTACTCCAGTCTTCAGTGTCACATGATCTTCAGAAATCATAATAATATGCTGCTCACAAAACATTTCTGATTATGATCAATGTTGAAAACTGTCGTGCTGCACAATATTTTTGTGGAAACTGAGATGTATTTTAATTTTCAGGATTCACAGATGAATATAAAGTCAAAAAGAACAGGATTTTATTTGAATTAACATTATAAATGATCAATTTAATGCATCTTTAATGAATAAAAGTATCAGTTTCTTGCTGAAATGATTAAATTATATATTCCATTAAATAATATTTAAATAATAAATTAAAACTGCAATCTGACTCTTCACACTTTTATCACATTATAAAAATCCCAAATGCGTATTACATTGTCCCGCCCCTATAAAAATGGCCCAGATACATAAAGTCTGAGCTTTTTGTTGTGCATGTCTCTCTCTTTTCCTCATGTTCAGCTGAGCTGAAGGAGTTTCTATCCCACACAACAATTTAGCAGAGACCCATCCGCCATCAGCGCTTATTTCGGCTTCTTTTGGAAAGGCACGGCGCTTATTTTGGCTTGTTTTGTCAGGGCAGGTTGCTTATTTCTCCAGCGAGATCTGGCAACGGCGTCATCCAGAAAAACAGATCTGTGTCGCATGAGAACGCCTCAGATTTGGGTCACATTCAGCTGCAGCGCGAGCGTCCTTTATCCACCTCTCAAGGTTAAACAGGCGCCCGTGGCTCCTCGGGGTCAGAGGTCGCGCCTGCGGGTGTAATCATTACATAAGTGCTCGTGTCTCGTCTTCTGAGTCATGCGATGCGTGCTGACAGACCTCTGCGGATTCACAAGCATTATCTGACCGCGTCACAAAGACAACACATAACTAGCTGAATCTGGGATATAACGAACAAACCCTTTCTGATGGGAAATGATCTATTGCCGGGGAAAAAGATCCTTCAGTCTGACAGTCTTCAGATCGATGCTAATCTAATGGGTTTCGTTTTGACTGAGTGTTTTTGAGGAAGAGGAGACATGATCAGAGACTCGTGTTTGACCAACGAGATGTAGAAAGAAAACTACATTTTTATTAATCTAGGATGGGTTAAACTGATCAAAAGTGACAGTAAAGACATTTATAATGTTACAAAAGACTTATGTTTCAAATAAACGCTGTTCTTCTGAACTTTCTATTCATCTGTGAATCCTGAAAAATTAAAAGCATCACGATTTCCACAAAAATATTGTGCAGCACGACTGTTTTCAACATTGATAATAATCAGAAATGTTTCTTGAGCAGCATATTATTACGATTTCTGAAGATCATGAGACACTGAAGACTGGTGTAATGATGCTGAAAATACAGCTGCGCATCACAGAAATACATTACAGTTTAATATAGATTCACATAGAAAACAGCTGTTTTTAATTATAATAAAATTTCACTATTTTTACTGTATCAAATAAATGCAGCCTTGGTGCACAGAAAGAGACTCTTTCAAAAATATACAAAAACAAAATGTACCGACCCCAAACTTTTGGAGAGTTAAAGTGACACAAGGACATAAAAAAAAGAGTTTTAGGGTTTTCTATGATTAGCTTGATTAAATCATCAATTCAAACAGAGGAGGAAAAAACATCTGCTTCATGGAAAACTTTTCTGTAGACAAACATTTATGAAGATCTTTTGCTTTTTAATAGATCAACTTAATGGCTCGAACACATTAGAAACACTCATTTGTCTCTATAACTGGTTTAAATCTGTAATCTGTAGAAACAGTCACCAAACGACTCGAGTCACCGGAGTGAATCACAATCATCATCACTGCTGAACTCCATCAAACGCATGCGATTCACATCTCGAGCCGAGTTAGAAACCAACACGACGAGCTGCTGTGATTTAAACTATTACTGAAGCAGAAGAAAGAAACCAGCGGCGCAGATATGAAATCACACACAGCGCTAATTGTTTGATTGGGCTGATATCAGCAGCGCTAATCGATGTTTTCTGCTAATCGTCGTGATCACACAAACCTCAGAGAAATGAGAGGAAGGACAACAAACAGAGAGGATGATGGGAGACGGGGGGGTAATCAAAGCTGAATAACAGCAGCTTCTGTGTTTAAACAGTGTTGTGTTGTGAATACAGCAAAATACAAACACAATACCATCATCATATCCCAGAATTCCCTTCACTGCAGTGACGGTAAAATGGACCGACAGCATGAGAAATGCTAGATTAAAGAGTCACACACACACACTCAATCTCACACACACACACACACACTCACTCACACACACACACACACACACTCACTCTCTCTCACACACACACACACACACACACACACAGACAGACACACACAGACACACACACACACACACACACACACACACACACACACACACACACACACACACACACACACACACACAGACACACACACAGACACACACACAGACACACACACACACAGACAGACACAGACATACACACACACAGACAGACAGACACACACACACACACACACACACAGACACACACAGACAGACAGACAGACACACACAGACACACACACACACACACAGACAGACACACACACAGACACACACACACACACAGACAGACACACACACACAGACACACACACAGACACACACACACACACAGACAGACACACACACACACACACACACACACAGACAGACACACACACACACACACACACACACACACACACAGTCACAGACAGACACACACAGACAGACACGCACACACACAGACACACACACACAGACAGACACGCACACACACAGACACACACACACAGACACACACAGACACACACACAGACACACACACACACACACACAGTCACACACAGACACACACACACACATAGTCACACAGACACACACACACACACACACACACACACACACACACACTGTCAGTCAGCTTGACTCTGTGTTTATAAAACGAGTCCTAAGGTGAAGAAAAAGACCAGAGAGGCTGAGAGTTTAATGATGTTATTAAAGGGAAAATCGAATCGCTGCCGATGCCAACAGACAGCAGCGGATCCACACGATTTACTCAATTAAACACTTTAAAAGATGACTTGCAGAAACAAATCAAACTAAATTCTGCATGGCAAAAAAACAAACACATTCTGAGTTATTTTCCAGTAAAAATATCCCTTAAATGAGATTTAATAAATGTTATGCAAAAATAAAATAAAATAATGACAAATACAGATATGTTTGGGGTCGGTAAGATTTCTTCTGCTCACCAAGTCTGCATTTATTTGTTTAAAAATACAGTAAAATGTGTGAGATATTGAGATGTTTTCTATGTGTATATCTGTTAAACTGTAATTTATTTCTGTGATGCGCAGCTGTATTTTCAGCATCATTACTCCAATACTCCAACTCAGCAATATTTTTGTGGAAACCGTGATACATTTGACTTTTCAGGATTCACAGATGAATATAAAGTTCAAAAGAACATCATTTATTTGAAATAGAAATCTGTTGTAACATTATAAATGTCTTCACTGATCAATTTAATGCATCCTTGATGTATAAATGTATTAATGTGAACTTTAAACGACAGTTACTGACCCTAAACGTTTGTACAGTAGCATATATGTGACATCAGAACTGACTTCATCTGTCACTGAGTGTTTAATCATCAGTGTTTGGGAACGGAGTAGAACTAGAAAGTGATTTCTAGCGCACACGGAAGAGAGTCCCGGTGATCTTTTATCCCGAAACACGCCGATGGCACGATACAACCTGCAGGACGCTTTAAATCATCCCTGCAGTGTGTCTTCACTCCTCCAGATCTCATTATGTGCACGGCTGCAAATCAGTGTCTGTATTATCATTCACTCCAGCAGGAGACAGCGGCTCTGTTCAAAGCCTAATGCGTGTGTGGAAGCCAGACAGGGCCAAAAGTCTTTACAGTTTTTCCCATTTACTCACAATTCTGGGAACGGCTCACCATTTTCTCAAATCTTCACACACAACGGTACAAACAGCTAACTTCTGAATCCCAACTCAAACTTTGCCCTCAGACAATACAAACAAACTGTCAAAAACACCGACTACATGACTACACACTGTAGGGATAAATTAGAGGTCTGGCCTGAACCCGAGATCGTCTAACCTGACCCGACCTGAGCAGCACAGTTAAATTTAGAGCCCGACCCGAACCCTAAATATTCCCCCCCCCACAACGAATAGCCAATTAAAAAAAAGGATGCTGCATTTCACGATTGTATGCAATGGTCAGTAAACAAATACATAAAGAAGCAGATTCATCGAGGCTCGGCCATTTCACAAGGCAAAATAAAAAACACGTACAGTTATTAAAGTTTATGAGCATCAGGTGCAGCGGTCGCATACATTCTGCCGAGTTATAATGATGATAATTCTTCCACCGTGCAAATTATGGTCATTTTTGTCAGTTTAGGTTTGTTAGCATTCGTTAGCAAATCAGACACGTAGATGTAGTGCAGTAAGATTGTATTTATTTGAATTTATTAATCATTTATTTGAATTAGAGAGAGAGAAGGGAGAGAGGGAGAGAGAGAGAGAGAGAGAGACAGAGAGCGAGAGAGAGAGCGAGGGAGAGAGAGACAGAGAAAGAGAGACAGAGAGAGAGAGAGAGAGAGAGAGAGAGAGACAGTAGATGAGTGTGTGTGTGTGTGTGTGTGTGTGTGTGTGTGTGTGTATGTGTGTGTGTGTGTGCGTAACTCTGTGTCTGTTTGTGTGTGTATGTGTGTGTGTCACAGTCTGAGAAACAGCAGGTGAATGTGTGTTGTGTTTGACCTGACCTGAGTGTGTTAGAGAGAGACTCTATTGTCCACCACAGTGATCCAGAGATATATGAGTTTCTAGAAGTTAAAGACTGTGGTATCAAACGTTCACACGTTCTAATGTGTTACAGTTTAATACTTATAAGAGTTATAATATTCTATAATGCGATGTTCATTTAATTATTACATTATTATTTTTGATCTTTTTGACATGAATACTAAGCTTTGGCCATATTGATAATTTACAGTCAGCCAATAAAGCAATTTTGAATTTGAATTTGAATTTGAGACGGAGAGAGAGAGAGAGAGAGAGACATAGAGAGAGAGAGAGAGACATAGAGAGAGAGAGGGAGACGGAGAGGAGAGAGACATAGAGAGAGAGAGAGAGGGAGACGGAGATGGAGAGAGAGAGAGACATAGAGAGAGAGAGAGAGAGAGAGACATAGAGAGAGAGAGGGAGACGAGAGGGAGAGAGACATAGAGAGAGAGAGAGAGTGAGACGGAGATGGAGAGAGACATAGAGAGAGAGAGAGAGAGAGACATAGAGAGAGAGAGGGAGACGGAGAGGGAGAGAGACATAGAGAGAGAGAGAGAGAGGGAGACGGAGAGGGAGAGAGACATAGAGAGAGAGAGAGAGGGAGACGGAGATGGAGAGAGACATAGAGAGAGAGAGAGAGAGAGACATAGAGAGAGAGAGGGAGACGGAGAGGGAGAGAGACATAGAGAGAGAGAGAGAGAGGGAGACGGAGAGGGAGAGAGACATGAAGAGAGAGAGACAAAGAGAGAGAGAGACAGAGAGAGAGAGAGAGAGGGAGACGGAGAGGGAGAGAGACATAGAGAGAGACATAGAGAGAGGGAGACGGAGAGGGAGAGGGAGAGAGAGAGAGAGAGAGAGAGAGAGAGAGAGAGAGAGAGGGAGACGGAGAGGAGAGAGACATGAGAGAGACGAGAGAGAGAGAGGGAGACGGAGAGGGAGAGAGAGAGAGAGAGAGAGAGAGAGAGAGAGAGAGACAGAGAGAGAGAGAGAGAGGGAGACGGAGAGGGAGAGAGAGAGAGAGAGAGAGAGAGAGAGAGAGGGAGACGGAGAGGTATGAAAGTTGCGCGTGCGTGTGAATCTGCTTCTGCGCATCTCTCTTCAAAAACAGCGATGTTACCCCTTGCAGAGAAATATAACATTGCGTGTCAGTAGCCTATCAAAGCTATTTTACTAATAAAAGTTTCCGTGCTGTTTCCGCGCTGTGCGATCTTTGATAGGCCTATATGTGTGCAATAATGTGTGTGCGTGCGTCTATGAAAGCAGCGTAGCCTCTGCATATAGTTTTGGTTTAGCTCCAAACCCGACACGAGCCCGAAGCTATCCATTAAACATTAACCCAAACCGAAAAATATTCCGGGACCCGCAGGCAGATCTCTAGAATAAAATCAAAACACAGCTACCGAATGCTTTAAAAGTTTTCTGATTAATAATTAGGAACTTAGTGAAATCACAGCACTGACTAATCACTCTTTCAGAAACAACCCTGACAAAAACTACTGTTTTATACGTTTATGTGCTCACATAATTGGATAAAGCAAAACTATACATGCTGTTTTGGACAAAAAGCTAACCTTTGAAATGTCACGCTGACAAAACATGTAAAGAAGAGTCCATGCGGAGTATAATACTTGTATTTCCAAAGGCAGCACACGTACAGGATAATCAGCATCCGCATCATCTCGTCTCCGGTCTGGACCAGGCCATAATATCTCATCAACATCACACGTTATGTTTGCTCTTTGGAAGAAATGCCTCATATAACCCTGGAGAGACTCCACAGACACATCTCCACAGGCGTCCAGCATTGCTTCCAGGAGGTTTTGGGGTAAGTAGGGGTTGCGGTCATATACTTTCCACCGCCGTGCTGAGAAAAATTCCTCAATCGGATTCAGAAATAGGGGAATATGCTGGCAAGAAAAGAACAGTGGACCTGGGGTGGGCATTGAACCAGAGCAGCACGATGGAAACTCACGTTATCCCAAATAACAACATATTGGACCTGCCCTGGCTCCCCTTTCTGTTGAAGACCGTTATCGTGCAGCGGATTTAGAAACTGAAGGAGTTGTGCCGTGTTGTATGGACCCTGTTTGGCATGACGGTGGAGGACGGCACGATTGCTGATGGATGCACATATGGTGATGTTGACTCACCTCTGGCCAGGAACTTGTGTGACCGCACGGTGACCAAAGATGTTGTGCCCACTTTAGTGCCTTTTTGTCAGGTCGAACCCTGCCTCATCAAAGAAGATGTACTCATTTGGGTCAGCCAGCTCAAAGATCCTCTACAGAAGTTAACTATTACAGTACTGTACTGATGTGCAGGAGAGACAGGCCATATTCTAAGCACTGTAATAATTCTGTACTGTATATCAGTTACCTGCACGTGTTTTTAATCATTGCTCCTGAACTCTGTTTGAATTCCTTTCATAAGACACAGCTGCTTTGTCCTCATTTGGTTCCTCTGAATGATCTGGTCAATAGTTGTGTGTGATGTCTTGTTGTTTAGTTCAACGTAGGGCTGGGCGATAAAACAATAACGATATGTATCGCGATAGACACGTGATCGATATCAATAAAAAATGTGTTCGATAAAACGTTCGATATTTGTTATTCTTCGTCGGAAGAAAACAGAGGTTGTGAAGCAAGTTTGGTTGCATTAACAAAGGCACTCGCTCTCTGTTAACCTAGCAACATAAGGAGTGACACGCTAACAGCCAATCATGTAACAGTATCATGTTTGGTTGCGCCATATCGTTGTCTCGTGCTGGTCTGCTGGATTCCTTTTCATAAGCAGAAAATGAGTGCCGCAGCGAGCGAGGAAATTGTAAATAAAAGAGGAAAAGTCAGCTCGCCAGTATGGCAGTTTTTTGGATATTATAAGTCTGACCGTAGTCAGACCAATGTCGTCTGCAAATTATGCAAGACCGTCGTCCCCGCCAAGACTGGTAATACCACGAACTTGATGTACCACCTTAGCCGCGCTCACCCTTTGGAGCACAGCCGTATTCAACCAACAACATCTGTAGCTGCAACACCGCACAAGCAGCAGACCACCTTATGACAAAGAATCTAAACGGTACAAAGATATAACGGAGGCAGTGGCATATCATATAGCCAAAGACATGCTTCCGCTCCGCTTAGATCATTGTTAAGTGTTCATTGTGACTTCAGACTTATGTTTACATTTTAATTATTTGAGTTTTCCATGGTTGTTGACATTTCTGTCTTAATAACTGAGGGGATTATGATCAGAGAAAGGTTAAGCTTAAAATAAAAATGTTTTAATGTAATATATTTTTCTCCTGGTCCTTATTTTAAATGGGTCATAAAAAATATCCATAATTATCGATATCGACCGATATGAAACACTGATATCGTGATACAGTTTTCAGCCATATCGCCCAGCCCTAGTTCAACGTTCTTTCTTAGGTAGAAACATCTTAATTTACATTGTAACATTGATTAATTTACTCTAGACATCATTAAAACAATACCAAATGAATATGTGGGTAAATGTAGAGGTGAATGTGCTTGGCCAGAACGGCGGAAACTCATACTTCAGCACAGTTTACACAAAAGAATCTCATTTAAATCTGGCACGTTACTGTGGACCAACAGTACATGTTGACACGGGTTAATTTAACACGTTCCACTTAAATACTCGTGGCCCTGTCTGCCTTCCATATGCACGGCATCGCTGCCTTCATTACATTTGAGAAATTTGGCAAGATTGTTGCTGTGTCATCCACAATTTTTTTAAAACCAATATTAAATGGTAACACTTTATTTTAGGGTCTCTTAACTAGTTGCTTATTAGCATGCATATTACTAGAATATTAGCCATTTATTAGTAGTAATTAAGCTCATATTAATGCCTTAAGGCCCGTACACACCGGGACGAATCACACCGGGACGAATATTCGGTGCGCGTTAGCGTTTTTGTGTTCGCCAGCGTTTTTCAACGCGTTTTTTGTGTTCACACCCAAGCGATTTTCGCTGACGATGAGCCGAGTGAACATGCAAATTCATTCCCTGACATTAGATGGCGCTTAATGTAAAACAAAATACCCCGGTGCGCACTTTACAAGGTGGCGCTGCGCACTTTACGAAGAAGAGAGCAAGTTCTGACACTCGCTTGTCACGCGCTTGTCAGAAGAAGAGAGCAAGTATTTACAAAGAAAACGCTTGTCAAAATCATACAAAGGAAAACAAGCACCAGTGGATATTGCCTTGCAAGCACCAGCAGCTCCATTCTTTGTCTTCTTATTTCTTCCCGTCTTCTTATTTCTTCCCGGCGGTGTAGACGCTACTTGGCGTATATCTTCTTCGTCGTTACGTATGTGTGCTCGGCAAGACTGTTTTGTGTTTGAGCGCCCCCAAGTTGTGTTTTACTGTAACTTCAGCAGCTCCAGACACGTGAGCAAAAGCGCCAATCTCATTGGTCTGATTTTTCCCGGCGCATGTGTTGGGTAGGAACCAAAAAAATGAGATTTTTCAAAAAATGTAGAATAAAGGCCCGCGTGGCGTTTTTCGTGTCGGTGTGCGCACACACCGGGACGAATTTCGTGAGTCAAGATTAAACATCAGCGAATATCGTGCGTGAAATTCGTCCCGGTGTGTACGGGCCTTTATTCTACATCTCTAATCCTACACAACACATTAAACTACCGCACTAACTCTTTATAAGCACACCGACGCGAAAAACGCCACGCGTAAAAGCGTCAGTTAATAGTGAATAAGTGTTCCCTATTCTAAAGTCGGGTTACCAGTAATGTTACGCTTTGACCAAAGACCCGTCACGTTAGCCCTTTGTTTAGGTTTTATGAGGCGTAAACCGGCGACTTCTCGCGAACGTCCCGGTGTGTACGGGCCTTTATTCTACATCTCTAATCCTACCCAACACATTAAACTACCGACTAACTCTTTATAAGCCGTTTATTGAGGAAAAAGTCGTTAATACTGTTTCGTTTATGTGTGGACGACCCGTTTGGAGGTTTTAATTAAACCACTAACGACAGAGCCGTCGTGTTTCGTTTATGTGTGGACGTTTGCTTTCCAAGGGATGCCATGTATGCTTCTTATAAATGACATTATTAAGTGCTTTTCTCACTGAATCGGTATCTCGTCAAATTGAATATTTTCTATTGAGATTGAGTTTGTGTGTGTTATACTAAATCATGTGTAGCTCATTCCACTAGTCCAGTGGTTCCCAAAGTAGGGGTCGCGACCCCCTGGGGTGTCGTGAGACAGTGGGGGGGGGGGGGGGGGGGGGTCGCGCGATATTTCCAGAAAAGTATTAGTAATAAGTATTAGTATTAATAATTACAAATTAGTAATAACATATTTTATCCATAACTAACAAAAAATAAAAAGAAGTTAATGGTTACATTAAAAAACATGCAAATAAAAAAGCCATCAGCCTTTTGATTTTCTTTCCATTTGATCGCGACCCCTAGGTTATTACGACAGATTAACGAAAATAAACGTCAATTTACAGCCCCATTAAACATTCCGAATGTGCACGTAGGTAATTTTATCACTTTAGGCTTAGGATATTATCTTTGTTGAAATTAACTTGGTTATACCCACCCATCTCATTAGGTGAGGTTATTTGAAATAAACGACTGAGTAAATTACTATAAAATAAATGATTTGGTTGTTAGACCGTTGTGTTGTCATTAGGCATGCGCATGTTTTGAAGGCCTATTGGTGCATGTGCGCCGTTGCGCGCAACGTTTGTTTTTAACCACCTCCGAGGATAGTGGGGGTCGCGAGTCACTGGCACCGTTATTTTGGGGGTCGTGGGCTGAAAAGTTTGGGAACTTGTCACTTTTTTGCAAACACGAACGTACTTGCAAATATTGGTTAAAATAGTCAAATTGTATAAACTTTTATTTCAATTAAAATAACTATACTAGAATTATAAAAGAACTACACAAAAATAAATGTTTTTGTTAAAAACTCAAATTGCCAGTTAAAGAATTGCATAGAAATGGCAAGTAGCACATTCAATTAAATGCAAATTTTTGAAGTATAAAAACTGAAATAGTATTTTCTTGTTAAACAAACTCATATAATCTGTTTTTACAGTGTAACAGAATTAGGCTACCATTCACAAATTATTATTATTATTAGAGTTAAAGAATTAATAGGATACATTAAATATACAAATTAATAAATAAAATAAATATATAATCACTACAATTTTTTTAAACAAAGTGATTTTAAACTTATAAAATATTACAAAAAATACTTACTAAAATATTAAATTATTAGTATTAATACTTTTAAGCATTGAATTACTCTCTTAAAAATAAAGTTTTTTCCACAGCAGTGCAATTAAAGAAGCACCCTTTGATCAGTTCTTAAAAGAACCCGTTTTTTTGCGTCGTGTGAAGAACACTTTAATAATCTAAAGATTCTTTTTCCCTTTTATAGAACTTTCTGTCCAATCGTAAGATTCCGTGGATGTTACAGGTTCTTTATGGAACCATCAATGCCAACAAAGAGCCTTTAAGCCTTTACGGAGTGTAAAGGTGCGTTCACACGCGGATGAAGCGTTACGCGCGAATGATTTACATGTTAATCAATGCAAAGACGCGATAGACAATCCTGCGGTGCTATTCACACGAATGAGGCGACGCGAATGGCGCGAATTACGCGGTGCGAATTGAGCGTTTGGGGCGTTTGACGCATCATTCGCGCGAGTTGAAAAACTGAACTGCTCGCGCTGCGTTAACGGAGCTGGTGCATTCGGAGGCAGAAAATCCCAAACAACAATGGGGACAAAGTAATGTGGTTGTATGTGGGTACCCGGAGCTTCACTTTTACAAAAAAGGAATAAAGTTTGCAACGAGACTGGAGCTGCCTGGCAGAAGCCCCCCCCATGACGTGAATTCGACTGTTGTGTATGAATTTCCCGAATGAAGCGGTAAACTTTAAGCGTCCAACTTCGCACATCCACGCTTCATGCTGGGGTGAACGCACTAAACACATTTTTCTTCGCTATCTATGTCTCTACGCTAACTGTGCATTGGGATTGTGTTCTCTTTTTTAAAAATACACGTGGCTGTCCCCGGTTTTAATCAAGTGTATTTTGATGTGGATGTTAATGTGTCTTGAACACAGACATCTATAGACACGGGTCACATGATACCCACAATGCACCATTGACGTTTGTTCAAACAGACTGTAAAATAAAAGCCTTGCTTGTACACCGAATGAGTGGTACGACCCCGGTGGCCTTTGCTGAGCTTTCTTAAGACGCTTCTTTGTGTGCTTGACAGACTCTTGCTTCAGTAGTAGCAGCTCTGTTGTGCCCGAGGCCGGATTGGCATGCTGTGCCCATTGGCAGCGTCCACTAGCCTCGTTTACCCAGAAACGCCTCCATTCATGGCAGATCCAACATGGCGGCTCTGTACAGTTGGAGTCATGCTCGACTCACAGCGGATCTATCCATGCTTGATTGATGAAGGATTCACATCAGCATGTGACGTGAGCGCTTCACACGCCGCGGCTCTCGTTATCTGCCGGTGCGGACATTCGGGATGATTTAGGAACAAAATGATGGGGTGAAAATTTACTTCGAACCAAAACAACTTCCAGAAATGCCATTCATAACTTAAAGACTCAATCGTTTTTACTGGGGAGAAAATCTTAATAATACAGTTTAAAATCTACAAATTATAAAAAAAAATACTATATATATATATATATATGTGTGAATACATGCACATGCAATTTATATTTAAAAATAATAAATATTTCATGTAATATTTACTCAAAATGTACTGAAAATATTTGAATTTCTTTTTATATTTCAGTTCGCGCATGCCATTCATCTAATATTAATAATCGCTAATTGTTTACTTTTTTAGATAGATCATTCTATATATTATTATACAATTATTTTGTAGACTGATTAACTGGTATATAATGAAGCATTATATCTAATCACGCTTAATGAGATGTACATAAAACTTATTTCACACAATATATTTTTTTAATTCACTAACATTTAAAAAAAAAAACAAAGTTTACATTAAATTATTTGTCTAATGCTTATGATCAAAAAAATTGTATGATTTAATATATATATATATATATGCACGTTACACATGATATATAGAACAATAATATTTTATATAATATTTAATCCAGGCTATCATTCATCTAATGCTAATAAACACTAATTTAATAGGACAGTTAACAATTTTACTAATTATTTTGGGTAGATAATTAAATAATTGGTATAGAATACACATATATATTTAATAATGCTAAATTAGGCCTAATGCTGAAAACCAATTTTTTTTCATACTATATGTCCTATGATGATAATCGAAAAATATTGTCTGATTTATCACTATATATAGTTTTATCACTTATCATTGATTTTTTGATCACATGCTAATACCGTGTTATGAGTTAATAATCATATTCACACAGTATTTAAATAATGTAGTAAGGTATTTCAAATGATCATGTATCAAACCTGCACATTAATTAACATAAAACACACAAAACCAAATATAGTTAAACGAATGACAAAAGAGTCACAGATAATATCTAATATCACAGATAATATCAGATTAATATCTACGAAATATAGTATTAGACTGATTAAATTAATTCCACATCTGCAAGTAAAATACATCAAACTCTAGCTAAACTAATCAAGGCCTGTTTTCAACACTTTTCCTCTAAAGCAACACACATTATTATATGCACCAATATAACATTACAGCAAACATAATATTTGTGTCCCTGGAGCACAGACGCAGTCATAAGCAGCACAGCTATATTTATAGCAATATCCAACAATATGGCTCAATATGGCTCAAAATTATACATTTTTATTTTATGCCAAAAATCATTAGAATATTAAGATCATGTTCCATGAAGATATTTTTTTAATTTCCTACCGTAAATATATCAAAACTTAATTTTTGATTAGTAATATGCATTGCTAAGAACTTAATTTGAACAACTTTAAAGATGATTTTCTCAATATTTAGATTTTTTTGCACCCTCAGATTCCAGATTTTCAAATATTGTCCAAACCATACATCAATGGAAATATTATTTATTCAGCTTTCCAGATGATGCATAAATCTGAATTTTGAAAAAATGACACTTATGACTGGTTTTGTGCTCCAGGGTCACAATTTATCAATGCAATTCTATAAACATGTCTTTATGCCCTAAACCTATAAAACCGACTCAATCTCGACACACACTTCCCAGAATCCTTTGAGGCTGCCGGGTGTTGGGTGCGAGTCGCTGCTGGGGACGCTTTGAAACACAAACATTTCAAGCAGAGAGAACTGAAGCTGTGCTTTCTCTCATTCACGTTTCATTCTTGACTCAAACTCTCCGAAGCGCAGCGTCAGCAGATTCAGCGTAATGAAGTTTCTTCTCCGCTAAACCGCCGCGAGCGATTCCTCCGAGTGCTATTGTTCAGCTCTATCTATTATTGATGGCTTTGTGTTCCACCATCCGGCTTCTTCATCCGCCCTTTGTCCTTCAAACCTGGACTTATTAGGCCGAGCGCAAACTACAATAACAAAAATGATGAAATGTCTTTGTTAAATAAACAAAATCACTGGTAAATAACACACACCTTAGTATCGATACTCAAATAAAAAATATAGATTCTAAAGGGTGTGTTAAGCGACGATTGTTGCTTTCTCCAAAAGGTGTTTTATTATCCTAAGATTGAAATTTAACGATGTGATAAAGCGATTATAACTCTCTCTTCCGTATTAATCTGAGACTTTGTTCTAAATAATTAGCCGTGATGAGCATCGCTTGGTAAATATCGCATAGCTCCGCCCCCACCGTGGAATCTCGTTGTCATTGGTCCAACATCCCGCGTGTTATATTCTGATTGGCTGTGGTTGTGTCATGTTGCAGTTTGAATGCGTATCTATGAATGCTTAGTGCAAAACCTAAAACCTAAAGTAATTTATTAATACATACAAGTAAAAAAAATTGCAATTGTGTATGCTTTTAATGATTTTAATGTAATTTACAAAAGTAATTTGACAATTTGGATTTAATTTATACACTATATTGCCTAAAGTATTGGGTCGCTCCAAGTATTGGTGCCAATACTTTTGACAATATAGTGTATTCACACTGCTCAGAAAAATGAAAGGAACACTTTTTAATCAGAGCACAGCATCAAGTCAATGAGTGTGTATTCACACCAGGAAAGTCCGCTAGCTCAGTTGCTGTGGTCCGGACCAAATACAATATTGATTTGTTTATTTAGTTTGTTTGGTGAGGTTTGCTTTCACACCTACCTTATTATAAGTGAACTAGAAGCTGTTAATAAACTGTGTGTGTGTCTGTGTCTGTGTGTGTGTGTGTGTGTGTGTGTGTGTGTGTGTGTGCTTTTATTTTATCTATTTTATGATTATATAGCCTATGTATTATATTTGATATTTTTTATAAGTATTTATTAATTGTTGTATATTACACTTTATATCATATTTAATATCAAACTGCATATAAGTAGTTTTCACACGCAGTGTTTGGAGGCATCATCGTCGTGTGTCTGAAGCGTTTGAGAGCAGGAGATACTGAGGTCATTGATTAAATGGTTTGTCAATAGTCTCTTCTCGTTAAGAGTCCAGTGCGTTTCGTTCCAGAAGCAGCAGGTTTGGAGCTGAATGGCTGGGATTTCTCCGGAGGATTCATCAGTGTTGTCTCCGTGTAGAGCGATGCTTATCAGTTTCTCTGAATGATCAGTGTTACGCTCGTTCCCGTGGATGGCAGAGCTAATACTAATCATGCAGCTCGGATTTAGACCGCTGGATCAATGAGAGACACCAGAGTCTCATTCACTGGTGCTGTATCTCTTCTGTATATGGACTGCTTTTGAGCTGTCACGGGTGTGTGTGTGTGTGTGTGTGTGTGTGTGTGTGTGTGTGTGTGCGCGTGTGTGTGTGTGTGTGTGTCTGTGTGTGTGTGTGTGTGTGTGTGTGTGTGTGCGCGTGTGTGTGTGTGTGTGTGCATGTGTGTTGT
>CM049864.1:63655129-63665129 GCA_027474115.1 Schizopygopsis malacanthus | reverse complement strand
ACACAACACGCCTGCAGACCTGGACGACACCATAACAAATAAGAGTGCACTGTTTGAGATGAGGCTGCTTGTTATCCAGACATAACGAGACTGAGCCACGGATCCATGAGAGATTATGTGTGCGTGTTACGTAAGAGTCTTGCTCTCTCCGGCTCGTCTGTTTCCCGTGTGAGAACCTCAGGAGACTAATGGAAACCAGCTGTTGGGCCGAGCGCATCCACAGCCATCCTGCGCTCTGATTGGCTGAGGCTGGGCTGGCTGCGCTCTGATTGGCTGAGGCTGGGCTGGCTGCGCTCTGATTGGCCGAGGCTGGGCTGGCTGCGCTCTGATTGGCCGAGGCTGGGCTGGCTGCGCTCTGATTGGCTGAGGCTGGGCTGGCTGTGCTCTGATTGGCTGCTGCGGGACGTTCCGCTCTCTGTGATTGGTCTCTGTCTTTATGCAAATGCAGTGGAGTGTTTGTTCAGGGTCAGTCTTAGTGTAGGACAAATCCGTCATACAGAATATATCATGTTCACAGCTTTCTGTATTGTCTTCAAAAGATTAGACAGATGAAAACCATACTGTTCTGAAAACCGTCAATTTTTGCTTCTTACGTAACTTTATCAGACTGCTAAAGATTGAGATTTCCAAATGTATATTAATAAACGGCAATATTTTAAACTTTGCATCAGTCAGAATTTTTTTTTACTAATATTTTTATTCATCAAGGACGCATTAAATTGATCAAAAGTGTCAGTAAAGACATTTGTAATATTTCAAAAGGTTTCTATTTCAAATGATTGCTGTCCTTTTGAACTTTTATTCATCTGTGAATCATGAAAAATACAATATATCACAGTTTCCACAAAAATATCATGCAGCACGACTGTTTTCAACATTGATAATAATCAGAAATGTTTCTCCAGCAGCAAATCAGCATATTTTTATGATTTCTGAAAAATACTGGAGTAATGATGCTGAAAATCCAGCTGCGCATCACAGAAATAAATGACAGTTGAACAACAGGGCTGGGCGATATGGCTGACAAACTGTATCAACACTATCAGTTTTCACATTTCATTTATATGATGCATTATAATGACTATACACTATATATTATGACTATTTTTTACTCACCCATTTAGTTGAAATAAGGACCAGGAGAAAAAGTGCAATTATTCAGTAAAAAAATTATTTTAAGTGCTTAAACTTTCTCTGATCATAATCCCCTCAGTTGAATTGTCAATGAAGACTATTTATTCAACAACCATGGAAAACTCATAGAATAATTAAAATGTAAACATACGTGGTGTGATTTGGGACGCACCTTGTGAGAAGGATGAGAGCAGAGGATGCTGGGAATTATCCTGTGAAGCGGAGCGGAAGCATGTGGCCCCAGAGGATTCTGGGTAATGTGATATGCCATTGGCACTGAAGGACAGTTATATCTTTGTACTGGCTCCCAGCGCGAGGTTAGATTCTTTGTGGTGATGGCGGATCAGTAAAGCGTCTCGTTTGCGTATGCAGTACCCATCTCCATGCAGTGGTCTGCTGCTTGTGCGGTGTTGCATCTATTATTTCATGTTGTTGGTTGAGAGTACGGCTGTGCTCCAAAGGTGAGCGCGGCTAAGGAATGGTACATCAGGCCGTGCTGTTCTACACATTACCAATCTTGGCGGGGACGACGGTCTTGCAACTTTGATTGAATTTGCAGACGACATTGGTCTGAATACGGTAAGAAATTTCATTTGCTTTATCTGTGCTATAAAAAACTTTTTTTTGGGGGGGGGGGGGGGTCATCTACAGGCGAGCTGCTGTGTGGGTGCAGCATTTTCCTCTTTTATTTAACCGAAACCGAAAAAAAAAAATTTCCTTGCTCGCTGCGGCATTTATTTTCTGCTTAAATGAAAAGGAATCCGGCAGACCAGCACGAGACAATGTAAAATAAAAATAAACATTGGGTAAAAAAACTAAATTGGCTGTTAGCGTGTCACTCCCTAATATGCTAACCAGAGAGCGAGTAAAATTGCCTTTGTTAAAAATGTTGCCTTGGCAAACTGGAACTTGCTTCGCAACCTCTGTTTTCTTCCGATGAAATATAAATAATATCGAACGTTTTATCGAACACATTTTTTATTGATATCTAGTGTCTATCGCTAAATAGATCGCCCAGCCCTAAGTAACAGATAATAAAAACACTGTAAACTATTTCACATTTCATTATATGATAAAATGCATATAATGACTATACACTATATATGAAATTACAAAAGTGCATTGTGCAATCCACACGTTTTAAGCAATTAAAATTTGTCTTTTGGAAAAACTATTTATACTACACTCACACTATTTATACTACAAAACATCATAGAATAGTGCATAAGTGGGTGATTTGGGACGCACCTTGTGAGGAGGATGAGAGCAGAGGATGCTGGGATACCTGTGAACACCTGTGGCCCCAGAGGATTCTGGGTAATGTGAATATTGGCACTGAAGGACAGTGACTGGCATCCCAGCGCGAGGTTGCCGTGGTGATGGCGGATTGTAAAGCGTCTCGTTTGCGTATTAAACCCGTATTTGCGTATTTGTGTGTTCCTGCGTATTTGTGTGTTCCTGTGTGGCTCAGTGGTAATTGCGTCTGTTGCGCAAAAGGTTGTGGGTTCTTCCCAGGGAACACATTTTAAAATGTATATTGCAATATCGCTTTGGATAAAAGCGTTTGTAATATACTGTCACATTATTTCATTAGTATAAAAAGGCCGTGCTGTAACACATACTAACTTTGAAATAACAATATAAGAAATCTTTGCTTTATGTGTTTTTTTTTTTGGGGGGGGGGGGGGGGGGGGGGGGGGGGGGGGGTCAAGCTGTGTGGGTGCAGCATTCTTATTGTGAACCGAAACTAAAAAAAAAATTGTATTTATTGAAATAAAAGTGTAAAATAAAAATAAACATTGGGTAAAAAACTTAAATCTAATAATATGAAATAAAATTAAAAAATTTTGCCTTGGCAGCTAACTGGAAAAATTATTTATATATATATATATATTATATTAATTAATACAAAAAATATATATTAATAATAATTATCTAGAGCTAAATAGAAATATAATAAAGTAAACTGATAAAAATAACGAAATTACAAAAATTGAATCTGCAATTAAAATAAAAACTGAATGTATTACTATTAAATAATATTTATATTAATATGAATATATGAATATTCAAATAAAAGCTAATTTTAAATATATTAATATATTTTGCTGTATACACACAGATGCTAAATGCTGCTGCTAATATGCTTAATATTTCGCCCCTGCATACGATGCTAACATGACACTTATTATAACCTTGTTTATGGCTGCTCATTTGTGACCCTGGACAACAAAACCAGTCGCTGGGACTGGGCTTAATTAAGCCTTGTCTGTGAAACCGGGGGTAAAACTTCATATTGATCATGTTCTATTCTGTAATGTTAAAATAAATCATACACAGTCAGAATAAAAATTTTTTGTATTTTATGCGTGTAACAGCCTATCACTGCAGTCCCTTATGAAAATAAACCATGGTTTTACTAAAGTGACCATAGTTTAACTATAGTATTTGTAGATTTCCATGGTTACCACTACAGTAAACATACGTGTCCCTGGAGCACAGACGCAGTCATAAGCAGCACAGCTATATTTGTAGCAATAGCCAACAATACATTGTATGAGTCAAAATTATAAAAAAAAATTTATGCCAAAAATCATTAGGATATTAAGATCATGTTCCATGAAGATATTTAGTAAATGTCCTACCGTAAATATATCAAAACGTAGTAATATGCATTGCTAAGAACTTCATTTGAACAACTTTAAAGCTGATTTTCTCAATATTTAGATTTTTTTGCACCCTCAGATTCCAGATTTTCAAATATTGTCCAAACCATACATCAATGAAAAGATTATTTATTCAGCTTTCATATGATGCATCAATCTGAATTTTGAAAAATTGACACTTATGACTGGTTTTGTGCTCCAGGGTCACATTTTTTAATTCTATTTGGCAGACCACGGCGATACGGATTAAAAGAGCATTCACTGGTGATGTTACGTTCGACACGGACGCTCCGAAGCTTCACATTCACATTGAAGTACTGTAATGGAGCTTGATTAGTTTTGAGAAAAGCACGTTAACCATGACGTCCGAATAAAACCACGTGACTGCTTCAGTATCTGGTTCAAACTAGAGGTCGACCGATATGGGTTTTTATCACAGTGATTTAAATCGGATAATCTTGTACCATTATGATATATATTTTGTGTACAAATGTTGGATTTCCAGCAGTCTGATCAAATGGCTCGTACAAAGCGTTTGTTTCGTTAAGGTCTGGTTTGCTGGCGATGTTTACAGGATTATAATATTAGTGTGTGGCGTCCAGTACAGACTCTGCTGTTCATCAAGCGTTCAGAAGCAGCAGATGATGAAGGATGTGACGAACACAAACGCTCATGCTCTGATTTAACGGCTGACGATCCTTCATCAGACCTGCCAGAACTCATCAGGAGAAGCGCTCGTTAAACAAGACAAACGAGCTCCTTCACACGCACTCCTCAGCACCATCCATCAACTCACATTAAGAAGAACCAGGACCAGTCAGATGATATCGACCGTTTTTATCGTATCGTTTCTGATATTTGGCTCATTCGTCTAATGCACGTTTTCAGATTCATATCATATGAGCGTTCTCTCATTTAGATTCAATGCCGTTTTTAATGTTCTACCGATATTTGGAACGTGTCTAAATACATGTTAATCATATCGATCTTTATTTTGTATCAATAAATAATACATACAAATATTAAAATAATAAGGTATGACAGAATTGTGGGTGGCAGATTAAGTCTATATTGACACTTAATTCATCAGGGACTTTAAGTATATTCTGTGTATGTATATATATATATATTATATTATTACAAATATAAATAAATATTTTAAATGTTATAATATTTCATATGATATAATATTTCATATTATTTATTTTATCAAAAAAATGTAAGATGTATAAAAAATGTAAAAATCTATAATATAAAAATTATATATATATATATATATTTATAGTAATTATTGTATTAGAAAAATATAATTTATTAGTGTTAATTATTATTTCCTTTAAATTATAATTGATTGTGAGTTCTTAAAAATGTATGTAAATAATATATATATATATATATATACAATAAATATGAATATTTAGTTATATTTAATTGTAAAAATGAAATGTTATTTAATTTTTATTTATTTTAAATTATAATTGATTTGAAGTGATCAAAAAATGTAAATGTATCATATAAAGCAATAATTTTAAAACTATAATTTATTGAATTGCTATTAATTATTATTTTGTATTTTTTTTTTATAATTGATTGTATAAAATATTATAGAAGTGTGTGTGTGTGTGTGTGTGTGTGTGTGTGTGTGTGTGTGTGTGTGTGTGTGTGTGTGTGTAAAAATGGTTTATAAATGTTAAGTAAATAAACTTGCTGCTGGGTTATGTTTATAGCATTTATAACTAGCTACAATGTAAACACAAATGGAAATATATTATTTTAATATAATATAATGATTTCAAAAGAGAATGCTGAGCAGAGAGTGTAAAGTCTGTGATTGCTTGGCTGTTTCTCTGATGGTTACGTGTGAGATTTATTTCACTCTTAATGTGATTATTTCTGCCTAAACGTGTCGAGCAGCTGTGACTTCTCCACACCATTTACTGATTCTCACAGCTGTCACAGCACTCTCTCTCTCTCTCTCTCTCTCTCTCTCTCTCTCTCTCTCTCTCTCTCTCTCTCTCTCTCTCTCTCTCTCTCTCTCTCTCTCTCTCTCTCTCTCTCTCTGTGTCAGGTGTGGTGAGCGAGCGAGTGACTCTCTCTCTCTCTCTCTCAGGTGTGGTGAGCGAGCGAGTGACTCTCTGTGTCAGGTGTGGTGAGTGAGCGAGTGACTCTCTCTTTCTCTCTCTCTCTCTCTCTCTCTCTCAGGTGTGGTGAGCGAGTGAGTGTCTCTCTCTCTCTCTCTCTCTCTCAGGTGTGGTGAGCGAGTGAGTGTCTCTCTCTCTCTCTCAGGTGTGGTGAGCGAGCGAGTGACTCTCTCTCTCTCTCTCAGGTGTGGTGAGTGAGCGAGTGACTCTCTCTCTAAGGTGTGGTGAGCGAGCGAGTAACTCTCTCTCTTCTCTCTCTCTCTCTCTCTCTCTCTCTCTCTCTCAGGTGTGGTGAGCGAGTGAGTGTCTCTCTCTCTCTCTCTCTCTCTCCGTCTCTCTCCGTCTCTCTCTCTCTCTCTCTCTCTCTCTCTCTCTCTCTCTCTCCTCTCTCTCTCTCTCTCTCTCTGTCTCTCTCTCTCTCTCTCTCTCTCTCTCTCTCTCTCTCTCTCTCTCTCTCTCTCTCTCTCCTCTCTCTCTCTCTCTCCTCCCTCTCTCTCTCTCTCTCTCTCTCCGTCTCTCTGTCTCTCTCCCTCTCCCTCTCCCTCTCACTCTCTCTCTCTCTCTCTCTCTCTCTCTCTCTCAGGTGGAGTGTCTTCTCTTCTGTGGTGACAGAGAGACACATATTGAGCAGCAAGCACACAGCAGGTCTTGTGTTCTCCGAGCAGATACGCTAGTTTCTCCTGGTCTGGAAGAGTTGTAAATCTGGGATGGATCTGCTGTATTTTATCGTAGTACACTGTCCGTATATCTGTGTATTTGGAGCACTCTGTCAGGAAGTGCAGTTCTGTTTCCATCTGATTCAGGTCACAGTGTGAACACAATCTCTGCTCCGCAGCCATGTTTGTCTGTGTCTGCCCGTCTCTATCATCAGCTTGTGTCCGCTGAGTCTGTATCTGGTCAACGTGCTTCTCAGTTTCTTATCTGACACTGTGAACAGATACTCTGCCATACTGTACTCTCTCTTTAGGGACAGATAGCATTGCATTTTACTCTGTTGTTGAGTTTGGGTTTGCCAATGAGTGATGTAGCTCTGTTTGATTTGTGCAGTCTCTCTCAGGTGTGGTGAGCGAGCGAGTGACTCTCTCTCTCTCTCTCTGTCAGGTGTGGTGAGCGAGCGAGTGACTCTCTCTCTCTCTCTCTCTCTCTCTCTCTCTCTCTCTCAGGTGTGGTGAGCGAGCGAGTGACTCTCTCTCTCTCTCTCTCTCAGGTGTGGTGAGCGAGCGAGTGACTCTCTCTCTCTCTCTCTGTCAGGTGTGGTGAGCGAGCGAGTGACTCTCTCTCTCTCTCTCTCTCTCTCTCTCTCTCTCTCAGGTGTGGTGAGCGAGCGAGTGACTCTCTCTCTCTCTCTCTCTCTCTCTCTGTCAGGTGTGGTGAGCGAGCGAGTGACTCTCTCTCTCTGTCAGGTGTGGTGAGCGAGCGAGTGACTCTCTCTCTCTCTCTCTCTCTCTCTCTCTCTCTCTCTCTCTCTCTCTCTCTCTCTCTCTCTCTCTCTCTCTCTCTCTCTCTCTCTCTCTCTCTCTCTCTCTCAGGTGTGGTGAGCGAGCGAGTGACTCTCTCTCTCTCTCTCTCTCTCTCTCTCTCTCTCAGGATGCCGCTGGTCAAGCGCAGTATCGAGCCTCGTCACCTGTGTCACACAGCTCTTCCGCACACTATCAAGAACGAGCTGGAGTGTGTGACCAACATCTCTCTGGCCAGCGTCATCCGTCAGCTGAGCAGCCTGAGTGAGTCCCGATCTCCACAAACACGCTCTTCTGTCTCGAAACATGAATACAGTACTGTATCTGCTCACTGTATGACATTTGTCCAGATCACATTTCAAACCCAAATTAAAAGGAATATCTTTATTAATATCTTTATTTATTATTATATATTTTTTTTACAATAATGTATTTATAATTGTATTATTTACCTATCTCTACATATACAAGTTATTCTTGTATTTTAAATAGTAAAATATTTATTCATTATGGTAACATTTGTCTAAAAAAAAATTATGTATATTTTTTTTATTTAGATTATTAACTTTATTACTTTTTATTTCATTATTTTGTATTATTCTTTATAGTACATACATTATAGATTTGTATATGATATGATAAATTATTATATAAAAATGTTTTATTTATTTGTTCTTATTTTTAGAATTTATCTCGCTATACATTTATTATATGCAAGTTGTTAACTTTGTAATCATCAAATAATTATTCATCATAATTTTTGTTAAACTGAAAAAAATGGAAATTTATATTTTGCATGAAAAATAAAACAATTTATACTTATTATTTTTTATTTATTTATAAACTTTATGATTTTATATATTTGTATTGTATGTTGCATGCTTTATATATCTGTATATTATATAAATACATTATTTGTTATTTTCTTTATACAGTCACACACACATAAACATTTTTTTATAACTTTTTGGTTACAATGTTGTATTATTTTATGTAACTTGCTTACTTATGCATAAGCATTCATCAAGAACTAAATCTGAGGTTAATTATCATGAAAATAATGTATTTTGTCTTTTGTTTTGGGCTGTTTTGTGTGTGTTCAGGTAAATATGCGGAGGATTTGTTCGGCGAGCTGTTTAATGAAGCTCATTCCTTCTCATTTCGAGTGAATTCACTTCAGGAGAGAGTCGACCGCCTGTCAATCAGCGTCACTCAACTCGACCCCAAAGAGGAGGAGTGTGAGTACACGCACGCACGCACACACACGCACGCACGCACGCACGCACGCACGCACGCACGCACGCACGCACGCACGCACGCACGCACGCACGCACGCACGCACGCACGCACTCACACACACACACAGACACACAGACACGCACGCACACGCACACACAGACACGCACGCATGCACACACACACACACACACACTCACACAGACACGCACGCACACATGCACACACAGACACGCACGCATGCACACACACACACAAACTCACACACACACACACACTCACACAGACACGCACGCATGCACACACACACACACACAAACTCACACACACACACATACACACACACACACCCTCAGACACACACACACACACACACACACACACACACACACACACTCAGTTCAGTCTGTTATCGGCTGTGATTGAGTTTCTTCTGGTGAAACTGACAGCATGTTTCCTGGAAGCTCGACAGAGCTGAGATATCTGATGAGAGAGAGAGAGAGGGGGGGAGAGAGAGAGAGAGAGAGAGAGAGAGAGAGATTCCTCTCATCCTCCAGCAGAACGTCTGAGCTCAATCTGCCAACATTTCACACTAAAACAGTCATTTCTGGGCCAGAAAAACTGCTTGTGCTCCGACCCAGATACCAGCGCCCATTGGGATCGTTTTATCAAATTATTATACATATCTACCTGAAAACATTTAATAATAATTCATTGAAAGAGCTCACCAAGGCTGCATGTATTTGATAAAAAAAACATGTAAAATTGTGAAATATTATTACAATTTAAAATAACTATTTTCTATGTGAATATATATTAAACTGTAATTTATTTCTGTGATGCAGTGCTGTATTGTCAGCATCATTACTCCAGTCTTCAGTGTCACATGATCTTCAGAAATCATAATAATATACTCGAGAAACATTTCTGATTATTATCAATGTTGAAAACTGGACATTTTAATGTTTTTAGATTCAAATTCAAATAGTGTTATATTTTTGGTAAAAACTAAGTTAATAGAATGTTGTACGAGACATTTTTGTAACATTTAAATAACGTTCTAATCACAACAAGAACATTTCAAAAACAGGATTGCTGTAACCTCGTTTATTAGTTAGGATCTTGCAAACTGTAAATCCATAAATCATTAACCGCTGTAGGGACATGACGAGAAGAATAACTAAGTGCAGTAAACAGTAAAACAAGTCCGGATTCACGTGAGTGCACTATAAACCAGTGTGTTCATAATTAGGATAATACATTAATATAGTAAGACACACTAGTTTGAGTGTGCTGTAAAGACACAAGAGTAAGACACAAGCTGTAAAACGAGGTGTTTCGTACAGATACAAATATCCTGAAGCCA
>CM049864.1:63620129-63650129 GCA_027474115.1 Schizopygopsis malacanthus | reverse complement strand
GGATTCATGACTCTTTCCTTTAGAAACACATCAGTATGAAAGGAGCCGCGGCTATAAAAGCTCTCATTCATCCGCATCGCTCCGTTCTCTGCAGATATCGACAGCTGACGCCTCTGTGGCTTTCGCGCTTTTACATGTAAAGATTTTCCTATAAAAGCCGTCATCATTTACTCACCTCTGTGTCGCTCAAACCCACGTGAAGCTTATTCATCTGAGGAGCACAAAAGGAGCAAATCTTGAGATGTTATGCAGCTCATGCCTTATGACTAAACAGATATAAATACCATACAAATGAATTCAGACACATATTTTGGTAACATGGATCCAAAACAAACAGAAAATTAAAAGCCCATATAATATTTAGGTTGAATATTTTTACCTTTGTTAAAAAGTGCACTTAATTGTACTAAATGTGCACTTGTCTTTTACTTCCAATCTTAAAAAGCTAAACTAATTTAATATAATATTAATAAAATGAAAGGCAACTTAAGTGTACTTAGATGTGTTTTGTAATAATGTCAAATTAAAAGTCTTTAAATGCATTTTAAATGTAATATTTTGCCGTGCTTGTAAAGAAGTGCACTTATTTTGATGTGTTGACTAACATACTAAAGATTATAATTTTAACTGTAATGAGTTATTCAACATTACATTTTAAGTGTATATATTTGAAATGTACTAAATTGCTACCTTTTCATTGCAAATGTGTAAATACAAACATATTTAAATATAAGTTTCAGTAGAAATTATATTATTTTAGTTTACCAGCTTTCCAGTACATTTAAACATATTTAAAAAACAATAGAATTATGAAAATGACATATAAAGGTATACTTAAGTATGTCAAAAAAGCACAGCTAATTGCATTTAATATAAATGTAAAATATAATATATTTGTATTTATGTTAAATTAACATACGCTTAAGTGTCTGAAAATGACATTCAGTTTGCACTAAAGTATAGTTTTTAAGTTATTTATTTTAGTAATCTGTATTATTATTATTTTTAATCTCATCACAAAAGAAAAACAATGTGTCTCAAAAGCACTTAAACGTTCAGTGGATTTCTGAGCAGATGCTGGTGTTTTCCTCCCATAATGCAATGCATGTAGAGAACCACCTTCTGAACTTTAAAATGTTGCATATTTTTTAAAGATAAGAGTTTTTTCAAAATTTTTCACCCAGCAGGTGAAAGTCTGAGCATTTTGAGCACTTGTAATGATACTTAAGTTAACAAACACCACGCATCATTTCTATTCATAGAATCTTCTAATAACAATAAAAAAGAAAACAAAAAAATAAGCATAATTGGCAGACCCTGAACACTGGTCATGCTAAAGATCAACTGCATTTGCATGCAAAATTACTTCATTAGCATAAATGACTCTAGCAGTAAGTATGGTCCTGTATTGTCTGAGAATAATTAGACTATTATAATGACGCTGATAGCAGCTCTCGCTTCGGCTGGGATAGCTTTGACATCAAACAGCGCCACTGCGTTCTGCCACTCAAATCATTTCATTATATTTTAATCTCCCAACAACCTCAGTGTCACCAGCTGCCTTCCAGCAAAGGAGAAACAAAGTGGTTTGTGCACAAGAGTGATGGAAATACACCCGAATCTGAGGAAAAGACAAAGAAATGTGAAAAGTGCCGAGAGACAAACACACTAACTTGAAGCACCAAACACACTCTTGACATTGCGAGAGAAGGACAAACATCCAAAGCTTCACCGCATGAGAATGAGATAGTTTTGTGACTCAAATTGTGATAAATGACCCCAAAGTTGTGCATTACAGTGAGTTTACTTCACTTGACAAAAAAGGTTTCGTTAAAGAAACTGAAAATCTCTGTAACACAAGTTTACTGAAAAGGAAAATGGTGTAGAAACGTTTTTTTCACCAACAACTGGTGTAGAAATTGCTAGTAAATTTCACAATTATTTACAAAGAAATGGCAAGTAGCACACTGAATTAAACATAATATAATAAAATATTAAATAAAAGTCAATAACCACAATTGTCATATTTGAAAAACAGATTATACATTTAGTTAGAAAATGTCACTTTCCTTGGTCCAAGTTGCACATTATTTTCTTATTCTTATTCTATCACTGTAAATCAGTGAGATTTGGCAGGTTTACTCAGACTGTCCTGATGTACATTTGCACCATTTTTTGTGAAGTTTGGACTCTGCATAAACAATATACAGGTCAATTAGACATTATGGGCCACATTCAAAATGGCACTAATTCCAAGCTTGGAAACGTAGTCTAAAGACTTTACATATCAGATGATGAAATCCAGAACTCAACTACTAAAGCATCTTTATATATCTAGACAACATCTCCAACCCTCTGTCAACTGCAAGAACATCTTACTTTTCTATTTGTTTTCTCTTCTGGCTCTCAACGGAGGCGGTCGCTTTCTCTCCCCGTCCTCACCCTTATCTTCCCTGCTTTGCTCCCTTGTCTCGTGAGAGACTCTCTCTGCACTGCTCTCCAAACTAAAATATTATGGATTAACCGGTCTCTTAATGCAATTGACACTATGGAAACTTGGGTTCCGGGGAACCTGACTGCCCTGACGGAGCGTTCGCAGCCGGCTATACGATGGACGCGTGGGAGAGGTGGCGAATCGTGTGTCTTGCAGCTCTTTCCGTGGAGGACATTGATATCTACCTATTCGGAACCATGATAACAGGTATTTTGCTGATTGGATTAGGCTTTTCCCTGGGTTATCGAAGAATTCAGAAAACGGGAACAGCTGTCCAAAGCCCCACAAGGCTGCCCGTATGATTGAAGCTGTGGGAAGAGCGGTCAGCATTGAGACTGAACTATAATCGCAATATGGATTCTACCAAGGAGAAGTTCACGGCTTTACAAAGGGAAATTGATTAAAATAGAGACCAAAATGGACAAAATATACAGAGAGTAGCCTGCAAAAATTGGAATGTTTACTCGCCCCAAAGACAAAACAATCTTATCTTTTTCTGGCTCCCCTACAGTGGCCTTGGCAAGGCTGTTGCTGGTATAAACTCCGGGAGTGCAATGCAGTGTGACACTCTTGCGTTCCTCCCCCATCCTACAGACATTACAGACATTGCCCCCCCCCCCGACCATTCGCCTCTGTTCGCTTCGATCCGCTGGCCTGGTCAAGCGGGTCTGACCAGCGCCGGATCAGTGGCTGCGGGATCAGATGGCTGCTTGCTGGGCCGGATTCACTTCCCCTGTGGCTATGTCGTGTATGTGCTTTTGTGTTGCTGAGGTGTTTTTCCTGTTCTCACACTGTACTCCCCAAGGAGCATAGTCTGGGGATAATTTTTTTCTCCTCCCTTTCCTCATGTAAATGCTGTATTTTTCTTCAATTCTACTTGCATTTCACTACTGATTATACTTGTATGATTGTGTATGTGACGAATAATAAAGAACCTTGAACCTTGAACCTTGAACCTTGTACATTTGCAGCATATAAATGTATACAGGGTGCGATTAGTGAAAAAAACAGAGGGGGGGATGCTTTTGAAAATTTTTATTAAATGTTTTTAATACGACAAAAACTCTATTTAACATGATCACAGTTTAATAAAAACATTGTAGGCATTTAGGCCTGTAATGATTTCGTTTCCACAGCTATTCAAACAACAAATAAATGATATAAAGAAAGCGAGCGAAGTACACAACGGAGCTTCTTGAAAATCCAAATCAGTTAAACTATTACGTCGCAAAATGATTCACTGTTTCGAAGCGCTCCAATCGGATCGCGTATCACGAATCATTTGATATCGATCGAGACGTCAGAGCGGCTTCACGGGATGTTTTTATCTCCATACAAGTAATTCAGCAGAGGCAGGGATGAAAAAACAGAGGGGGGGGGGGGGAATCCCCCCCTACAAATCGCACCCTGGACGTATATGTAAGACCTCAGCAGTCCCAACTTTTCTTCTACGTGTATATATATAATTACATTTTTTTACGTTAAACCACCCTCTTTTGATGTAAATTGATGATATTTGCCAGGTTTACTCAGACTTTCCAGATGTACATTTGCACCATTTTTTGTCAAATTTGGACTTTGTATAAACAATATACAGGTCTTTTAATCATTATGGGACACATTCAAAAAATGGTACTGACCCCAATCTTTGTAAAAAGACATTTCATATCAGATAAAATCCAGAACTCAACTGCTAAAGCGTATTTATGACTCTAATGATATAATCAACATATCCAACCCTCAATCACCTGTAAGAATATCTTACTTTTCCATGTTTGCATTTACAGTATGTGCAAGACTGTAAAACAACCACAGCAGCTCATTTTTCTTCACAGAATTGTTTTCTTACATTATAGCGCCCTCTATCACTGTAAATGAATGAGATTTGGCATGCTCACTCAGACTGTCCTGATGTACATTTGCACCATTTTCTGTGAAGTTTGGACTCTGCATTAACAATATACAGGTCAATTAGTCATTATGGCCTTGTTTAAAACATGCTTTGGCTTGCATCTGCCAAGCGATGAGATGAATCAAAAGCTTCATGCTGAACTTCACACACATCAGATGAATGGCCTACGACTGGTTTTCATTTTCATTATAGTTTCATTGGGAAAATGTAAACCAGCATTCATAAGGAGGAAAATTTGACTGTATATTTTTTGATCTGATCTAAATCTGCTTGAATTTCTTTTAAAATGCATAAATCACACACTGCAAATTTAGTCTTTTCTAGTATAAATATCTAGACATTATTGAATCAAGATGCAGTTACTTGACAAGATATTAAGTCTTGGTTTCTAAAAGAATTATCAACATTTTGTTAGTTTTTGCTGAAAACAAACACAAATATCTGCCAATGGGGAAAATAATCTTAATTCAAAGGCTAAACAAGAATATTTTTCTTGCCCCATTGGCAGATATTTTTGCTTGTTTTAAGCAAAAACTAAAAACAATTTGATAATTTTTTTAGAAAACAAGACTTAATATCTTAAGTCATAATCCTTGTACAGTAAATTCATCTTGATTCAAGAATCTGTAGAAAACAAGACAAAAAAAATTTTTTGCACCAAAAAGCGAAACGCTTCCATATAAAGTCGAATCTGTTAATTCGGCATACTCGGCTGTAGAAACGCAGATGTCAGTCTGATGCGGTGTGTGTTTGTGTCTCAGTGTCTCTTCAGGACATCACCATGAGGAAGGCCTTCCGTAGCTCCACCATCCAGGACCAGCAGCTGTTTGAGCGTCAGTCTCTTCCCGTCCCCTTACAGGAGACATACCAGCTGTGTGAACAACCTCCGCCGCTGAACATCCTCTCGCCATACAGGTCAGAACCACATTCACACATCAGACCCAACAGATAACCCCACCGGAGACCAGCTGCAATGAGACAGCAATGAACTTGAGTGTTTCATGCATGGTTCTGAAAAACATTATAACCTGAAAATCTCATTACATTTTATTCAAGTCAAAAAAAATATTATTTTACATCACAGAATCAACCGGAATTTATACCAAGATAATTTCTCAAGATATCAAAATGCAATGAAAATCAGCAAACACAGCCAAAAATAAAATAGCAAAAGAAGCAAAGTGCATAAAATATTACATGATTTTTCTGAAAGATTTATCAAAATTAAGTGAGTTTTTTACAACTTAGAAATAGACAAAAAGTATATCAATTCATCATTTTTCTTCTTTTTTAATCATAAATTCATTTAATTATTATATAATTTCCAGAAAACAAGATCTAATATCATTTGTAATTTTGCATCTCCAGTAAATTTATGAAAATGAAATAGATATTAAATGGATATGTAATAGCGCTCAGATGCTCCTTGCAGGTGTTTCTTATAGACTGAAATTAATTGCAACTTAAACATCTAAATGAACTAGTTTTATTCAAGTCGAAAATATTATTTAACGTCACTGAATCAGCATAAATCCATACATTTATGCCAATAAAACTCATTTTAAAATTAGTTTTCACTAAGGTTTTGTATAACTAACTGTAAACCTTTTTAAATCAAAACACGTTCACTTGAAATACAAAATGACACATTATATCTTATAATATTATTATAAAAATATATTAAGTGAGTTTTTGCTTTACAAAAATGATAAATATCTGTCAGCAAGGTCAGAAAAATAATCTTGTTTTCTCTTGTAATTAAGTTAATTTTCTGACCACATTTTCTTCGTGTTTAAAGCATAAACTTAATTCTGATACATTTTTCAGAAAACAAGACTTCATATTGTTTAATCAATAATAATATTGAAATATGATCAATATGTAATATTGATTCATAAGTAAATATATCTTGATTTAAGAATGTTTGGATATTTGTTTTGGAAAACCAGACAAAAATCAAGAAAAAATCATTTTTTCTTCAGTGAACTCAAACATTTTTCAGCTCAAATGATCCGAGCTCATATTTTTGCTCTGTATTATTAGTGTTAGTGACTCCTTGGTGTCTGTTTTTATTTCTCCTGAGGACTTTTAGTTGATACTTCATGAACTATGCAATGATAGAGCGATATTGTCTCAGTTTTCATGTGTTTCTGCTGCTGTTTTCACACGTGCGTCACACCGAGCGAGTGTTTCTGGAAATAATGCTCGTTACTGGAACATTTATTTTGAGAGCTGCGTAATATGCATCTCTCTCTCTCTCTCTCTCTCTCTCTCTCTCTCTCTCTCTCTCTCGCTCTCTCTCTCTCTCTCTCTCTCTCTCTCTCTCTCTCTCTCTCTCTCTCTCTCTCTCTCTCTCTCTCTCTCTCTCTCTCTCTCTCTCTCTCTCTCTCTCTCTCTCTCTCTCTCTCTCTCTCTCTCTCTCTCTCTCTCTCTCTCTCTCTCTCTCTCTCTCTCTCTCTCTCTCTCTCTCTCTCTCTCTCTCTCTCTCTCTCTCTCTCTCTCTCTCTCTCTCTCTGTGTCTCTCTCTCTCTATCTCTCTCTCTCTCTCTCTCTCTCTCTCTCTCTCTCTCTCTCTCTCTTCCTCTCTATCTCTCTCTCTCTCTTCATACGTTCCCTCGTTACATCAGGTTATTTTATTACACATCAGGACATATGTCTCCTCCTGTATAACCGTTGTATTCCACTCCTGCTAAAAGGGCACAAAAGACATCTGTTTATCACTCATTTTCCTCAACAGTAGATTTATGCGCAGGATAAATTCAACACAATAAGTCTCTTCTGCTCATCAAGTCTGCATTTATTTGATCAAAAATACAGTAAAAATGCTGAAATATTATTATAATTTAAAACAGCTGTTTTCTATGTGAATCTATATTAAACTGTAATTTATTCTCATGATCAAAGCTGTATTTTCAGCATCATTACTCCAGTCTTCAGTGTCACATGATCTTCAGAAATCATAACAATATACTCAAGAAACATTTCTGATTATTATCAATGTTGAAAACAGTCGTGCTGCACAATATTTTTTTGGAAACTGATATATTTTATTTTTCAGGATTCACAGATGAATATAAAGTTCAAAAGAACAGCATTTATTTGAAACAGAAATATTTTGTAACATCATAAATGTCTTTACTGTCACTTTTGATCAGTTTAATGCCTCCTTGATTAACTGTAAGATGTTTTTCTTCATCTGTTGAGATGAAACTGTGTGATTTCCAGCACTCTGTCAGGAGAGTCTGGAGGTGATAATTGCTTCATTCGTTCTGTATTGTTCTTTTGTTCTTATTCTGTCTTTGCGTGTTTGGTATTTTGACCAGCAAACTCAAATGAAAGCAGAAAACGAGTGTGTGATGTGATGATATGTGTGTTAAAGGAGAAGATGTTGAGAGAGACGTGTGAGGAGCAGAGGAGGTGTGATTCTCAAAGTCCACGTCAACCGAGCGTCTATGATTAATACATGTACTGCTAACTAGAGCTGTGCAATGTAGCATATTTAAAATTATTATAATCGCAAATTCATCTCTTATATTTCAGCCTCTTGGCAATATTCAAATATATATCTCATGCAGTCAGATAAACAATAAAAAAAATGAACCCTTTTACAAAAGAATATTTGCTTTGAAATGTCTTCCTTTTTTTTTATTAGAATTTTTTTTGTACAAAACCACACTGACACTAAAAAAAAAAAAAAAAAAATGGAAAAAAACAACTATGTTACATAATGTTTAATTTAGCGAGTGTCATCCGGTTATCATCCTGCATGATAATATTGTTTATATTTATTAGTTATAAATAGTTTATATATAAAATGTTAAAAGTGTATTTCAGTAAAATTTTGTACAAAATTATGTTTTGACAGTCCAATTATCATCATAAAAATATAATATAAAATGTTTAAGTACATATGTATATTATTATATAAAATACAAATAATATAATCAAATATAAGAAATATTGTCTAATTATTAAATTTCTATTAAATTAGTATGAAATTACATATTTTGTCAGTCCAATTATAATCATGAAAAATATATATTTTAAATAAAACTAAAAATATACTGTGTATATATATATATATATATATATATATATATTAGTATTTACAATACAAATAATATAAAATTAATTAAATAGCATGTAATAATTTCTCATTTCAATTAAATTTTGTATAAAATGACACATTTTACAGTCAAATTATCATCATGAAAAAATATTTTAATATAAAATACAAATAATAATATTCAATATATAAATGCAATTATTTATTTCAATTAAATTTTGTATAAAATGGAATGCATTTTGACAGTCTAATTATCATCATGAAATATGCATGTATATTATTATATCAAATATTAGAGCACTATGTCATCATTTTGTCATCATTATGTCATCATTTTTATTTCAATTACAAAATCACATATATTTTGACAGTCCAATCAACCAAGTCAAAGAGGAGATGTTTAAAATGATCCGATATCTCAGTTTAATCCATTGGAAATGGAAGGTCACTTCAAGTGCATTATGGGATACAGAACTCCATTACTGTTCTCTTTACTGTGTACACTGCATACTTCTCTCATTGACGAACAGTGTGTAGTACGCATCACTGAACACACCTGGTCTGCGTCTGTCTCTAGGGATGATGGGAAGGAAGGGCTGAAGTTCTACACCAACCCCTCGTTCTTCTTTGACCTGTGGAGAGAGAAGATGCTGCAGGACACAGAGGACAAGAGGAAAGAGAGGCGGAAACAGAAGGTGAGAGGGGCGGGGCTTCACCGCAGATGGGTGTGGCTTATATGCAAATGAGACCGGAAGGGGTGTGGCATCCGAGAGGATCAAGCACTAAAATCTCATACACAATAACATACTTTATGCTTAGCGTTCAGTCGTTTGCTGTCATTGTGTGTGAGTTTGAATGAGCTGTTTCTCTTGATACGAGGTTTTTTCTGACTGCGTTTAGATTACAGACCAACACACACAGCAGGCTAATCACAGGCTAATTAGAAGCAGATTGTGTTTTTACACATGATGGCAGATTCTCTCTGCTCTTCTCAGATGTTCTACATTTATATCTGGCAATTCAATTTTTTTGTAATTCTGAGTTTGAGTTTAAATCTCACAATTCTGCGTTTATATCTGGCAATTCTATTTTTTGTAATTCTGAGTTTGAGTTTAAATCTCACAATTCTGCGTTTATATCTGGCAATTCTATTTTTTGTAATTCTGAGTTTGAGTTTAAATCTCACAATTATACGTTTATATCTGACAATTCTATTTTTTTTGTAATTCTGAGTTTGAGTTTAAATCTCACAATTCTACGTTTATATCTGGCAATTCTATTTTTTGTAATTCTGAGTTTGAGTTTAAATCTCACAATTCTAATTTTATATCTGGCAATTCTATTTTTTGTAATTCTGAGTTTGCGTTTAAATCTCACAATTCTACGTTTATATCTGGCAATTCTATTTTTTGTAATTCTGAGTTTGCGTTTAAATCTCACAATTCTAAGTTTATATCTGGCAATTCTATTTGCAAATTTATTTTGAGTTTGAGTTAAAATCTCGCAATTCTACGTTTATATCTGGCAATTTCTTTTTTTTTCTTTTTTTGAGTTTGAGTTTAAATCTCACAATTCTAAGTTAATATCTGGCAATTCTATTTTTGTGGTAATTTTGAGTTTGAGTTTAAATCTCACAATTCTAAGTTTATATCTGGCAATTCTATTTTTGTGGTAATTTTGAGTTTGAGTTTAAATCTGACAATTCTACGTTTATATCTGGCAATTCTATTTTTTTATTCTGAGTTTGAGTTTAAATCTCACAATTCTGCGTTTATATCTGGCAATTCTATTTTTTTGTAATTCTGAGTTTGCGTTTAAATCTCACAATTCTACGTTTATATCTGGCAATTCTATTTTTTGTAATTCTGAGTTTGAGTTTAAATCTCACAATTCTGCGTTTATATCTGGCAATTCTATTTTTTGTCATTCTGAGTTTGAGTTTAAATCTCACAATTCTGCGTTTATATCTGACAATTCTATTTTTTGTAATTCTGAGTTTGAGTTTAAATCTCACAATTCTGCGTTTATATCTGGCAATTCTATTTTTTTTAATTCTGAGTTTGAGTTTAAATCTCACAATTCTGCATTTATATCTGGCAATTCTATTTTTTTGTAATTCTGAGTTTGAGTTTAAATCTCACAATTCTGCGTTTATATCTGACAATTCTATTTTTTGTAATTATGAGTTTGAGTTTAAATCTCACAATTCTGCGTTTATATCTGGCAATTCTATTTGGGTAATTCTGAGTTTGAGTTTAAATCTCACAATTCTGCGTTTATATCTGGCAATTTGTGTAATTCTGTTTAGTTTAATCTCACAATTCTGCGTTTATATCTGGCAATTCATTTTTTGTAATTCTGAGTTTGAGTTTAAATCTCACAATTCTGCGTTTATATCTGGCAATTCTATTTTTGTAATTCTGAGTTTGAGTTTAAATCTCACAATTCTACGTTTATATCTGGCAATTCTATTTTTTATTTTTTATTTGAGTTTAAATCTCACAATTCTATATTTATATCTTGCAATTCTATAGTTTTTTTATTTTGAGTTTGAGTTTAAATCTCACAATTCTACGTTTATATCTTGTAATAAATAAAAAAAATCGTAATTCTGAGTTAAAAGAGATGAATTACCTTCTGACTTTCTTTCTTTGTTACCTTAATCTTTTTACTCTGTAGTGGACACAAGCTTCCATACATTATAACTTACAAGAAATACAAATGACACAGAAGATCTCTTTAACATCTCAATTGCTTCTCCTAATCAGTAATACAGATAAACGGAGAACAAATTGACTTTGAGAAAAAGAGTCCAGTAATTTCATACGAGTCTCCTGTAGAGTTTCAGAAGAGATCTCAACTGTGTCTCAAACTGATCTCAGATCTGCTGAAGATACCAAAGTCAGAGAAACTCAAACAGTGCTCACTCAATTCTTTCAAGCTAATAATTATAAAGCTATATTATTTTAGGAGAAACAAATACATGAAATGCACCAGTTTGTATCATCCAGTGCCAGTGATGATGCCAGTTTCCCACTCCGTTACCATGGCGATGCCATCTTGAACACACTCAGAGCGGAGTGTAAGGACAATAATAGATGCTCTGATATACAGACTGCTGCCTGTCAGGAGAGAGTCGACTACACGGACACGATCACTCAAAATAAAACCATAAAGGCAATATGGCTTAGTGCGATTATCAAGTGGCAAAGGCTGCGAGTTAATGAAATAAAAGCATGCACTGTGTTCATTTACACAGGAGCAGCTCATGATCCGTCAGGGTTTTCAAAATCACTTTAACGTGCCTTTAGGAGTGAAACCATTTCATTATTTATATTCTTAAATATTAGTTTTTCTACAGTAGTGATGTGATTATTATTGCTAAAATTAATAATCATAATAAGAAATATTACTACTGTAATGTTCCAGATTTGTTAAATTAATGATAGCTATAAAAAAACTACTTAGAATTGTTATTATTATATTTTTCTTAAATATAAATTTTTACACTAGTGATATTTCTATTATTGATAAAAAAATTAATAATAATAAGAAATATTACTACCGTAATGTTTCAGATTTTTTAAATTAATAATAATTATAAAAAAACTACTTAAAATGTTTATTATTATATTTTTCTTAAATATAAATTTTTACACTAGCTATATTACTGTTATTGATAAAAAATAAATCATAATAAGAAATATTACTTCTGTAATGTTTCTTGGTTTGTTTAATATTTTATTAATAATAATCATAATAAAACAACTTAGAACTGCCTTAAATTTGTAAGTATAATCAGATTGATAAATAAAATAAATATTAATGGTCAGTTGTTTTGGTTTCCGGTGTTTTTTCATCAGAATAGTTTAATGTTTGAATGTATTTTTTAAGGCAGACATAATTATTAGTATTATATTTTCACAGTAGTGAAATAAATAAAATATATAAATATAATATAATAAAAAATAAATACAAATATTAATGTTATTATTATTAGATTTGTCTTTAATAATTTTTTTCCACAGTAAAATATTAATATTTTACAGTGAAATATTACATTAGTTATGATTATTACAAACATATTATCCATAATAAATAGTAGTACTTTTATGTTTCTTATTTAGTTTAATATTTGTATTACTAAAAATCATAATATAAACAACAGCTTAAACTGCCTTGAAGTTAAGTATATTCAAATGTATAAATGTGTATAGATTTAGAAAAGAAAAGCATTAATGGTCAGATGTTTCATCGCTGTGTAAACTATGAGTTAAAGGAGGGTCAGAGTTCAGTGGAGGGGGGGGGGGGGTGATGGATGAAGCTGTCCTTCAGTCTGTTGTCCTGGAACCATGCTCTCTACTTGTATGTTACAAATGTTACATTTTTGGAACATCGTGTTGAATGTGTAAAATACTCGATCTAGGCTTGATATGATACAAACTTTCTTTTAGCGTTGCACTCTGAACGTTGCGAGAACCTTAAAGGGACAGTTCACCCCAAATCAACATCATTTACTCACCTTGTCGTTCCAAACCGTAGGACGTTCTGTCTTTGTTCTGTGGACCATGAAACAGATGTTTAGTGTACAATCAAAGTCAATGGGGTTTAATGAACATGATTTGAGAAGCATGTGCTTGTGTCGATGAGCTGTGTGCGTCGGATCTTTTGTTCACGTCGTTCTGTCGATGTGTTTATGACAGCAGATTGTTTCTGATGCACGATAGATATACAGCCGTGCACTAACACTGATATCACTCATTACTGCGGTTACGTTACTTTATCAAGAAATAGCTCAATCAAATTTCAGATTTAAAGGAAGAAAGCAAAAAAATAAGCAAAAATTTATTTTTTACATATAATATGTATAAATGTGTTTATTTGCATTGTGTGTGTACATATATTGATGCATTTATTTTACAACCGTACTTGCAATATATGTATTATTTATCTCTCTAAATATTTCTAAATAGAATAAAGATCAAATTTGTCTTATTTTTACAATAATAAATGATATACATTTTTAGAAAAATATTTTTTGTCTGTAATTTATACAAAAATGTTTGTCAATTTATATATATAATATGTGTGTGTGTTTTTGTTTATTTACATTGTGTGTGTGTGTGTGTGTGTGTGTGTGTGTGTGTGTATTTATAGATTTTACAACCAATTTGACAAATATGCATTTTTTGCAATATATGAAAAAAATATATATTTACAATATAAATAGAAAGAGTCACATATGTTTTTCTCCAAATGTATATAGTTGTGTCTGTTCTTGTTGTATTGTGTTACGCTGTGTTAACTTGTGCTCTTGGTTCTTCTTTTGTAGTTGCAGGATCCTCACATGTATGATCAGGTCTATAAATATCTAGACCTTCCCGTGCAGGTATGTGAACATCAGAGACGCTTGATTCTGACCAAACAATCACCGCACGCAGACGCAGAGACGCTGACGCTTCCTCTGGAACACCAGCATTCCAGCATAGATTAGATTATAAGATAGATGACACTATTATAGATTTTACAATCATTTGAATTAGATTTCAATTAAAATATTTTCATTTAAATATTTTAGCAATAATTTTTTTTTGCCATTTTTAGATTTTACTTTTTATTTTATTTTAAGTTTTAATTTTGTTTTGTTTTTTAATTTGTATATTTAATTTAGTTTAGTTTGGCCATTTTTAATTTTAATTAAAATATCAGTATTTTAGTTGTATTTTTTGCCATTTTCATTTTTATATTTTCCATTTCCATTTATTTGTTTTAGATATATAATTTAGTTGTGCTTTTTCCATTTAAATTTTCATTGTAAACGTTTAGTAATTTAGTTGTTTTTACCATTACATTTTTTCTATTTTCATTTTAGTTCAAATTGTTGTCATTTAATTAAATTTGCTATTTTAATATATAATTTTTATATATTTATTCATTTTCAAGTTTTTGTAATTTTGTTATATATTTGCAATTCTAATAATATTTTTTATTTTCCATTTTACCTTTAGTAATTTTATTGTCATTTTAATTAATTTTATTTCTATTTAATTTACATACATTTTTATTTCAGTTGTTGTTATTTTAATGCAGTTATTTAAAAATTTATTTTAAGTAACACAATTTGTATGGTTTTAGTTTTAGTTTTAAATGAATTATAAAGACCCTATAAATTACACACAAATGCACTGATCAAAACAATATTTAGATGTGTATATGCGGTCAGTGATCTTTGAATTATTGAATTGAATGTATATTAATTTAATGCACAGTAATTCAGTGTCTATAGTCAAATATTTCCTATCAGATATTTATTCACACATATGTGAAGGTTGAAATAAAACTCGGTGTTTTCCAGATGATGCATCAGAGATCTCAGCGACACACGTGTGCCTTTGGTTCGGCTGTTTTCTTTATCAAATTATCTCTAACTGTCTTAATTTGGATTAAGTCGAACGCAGAAACACAAGCCATCCAGATTTGTTTGTTTCCTGTCTGTCTGACCTGTCCAGCTTTTCTGTGTGTGCGTGTGCGTGCGTGTGCGCGCATGCGGCTGTGTGTGTGTGTATGTGCGCGCGCATGCGGCTGTGTGTGTGTGTGTGTGTGTATGTGCGCGCGCATGCGGCTGTGTGAGTGAGTGAGTGTGTGTGTGTGCGTGATATATATATATATATATATATATATATATAATTCATACATTCAATAATAATATAAATTATATATTAATATATACAATTATAATGCAATGAATAATAATATTTTTTGTTTGATTTTATACATTTATTTTACCCCATAATGTATTTATTGCATATATGGTATATGAATAATTTCTTTAATAGAAAAAATTACACAAATGAACCTATATGCAATGAAAAATTTGGTGTAAAATATCACTGCCATTTTTCATCAGATCATTAGATTCGATGTTCAGCCTTCTAAGTGCTGTAATCAATTATAATAAATTAATTAACTTTGGTGTTAAAATATAATAAATGAATTACATTTGGAGGTAAAATACAGATGAAAACACAAAAAAATTATGAAAAGTCTAATGAAAATGGAAGATTTAAAATAAAAATTAATGGCAAAAACAACTATATAACTAAATAGAAAAGAATATTTACAAAAATGTGCACACTAACTCACATATATACAAAAGCAAGCAACATATTTTGTGACAGTCTTGAGTGTGTGTTTGTGTGATTATGTTCATATATCTCCTGATATGTCAGATCTTCCTCGTGCTGCTAAACCTGCTTCTGCCAGACTAACGCTCCGTCTGTGTGTGTGTGTGTGTGTGTGTGTGTGTGTGTGTGTGTGTCTGTGTGTCTGTGCGTGTGGCTGTGTGTGTGTGTGTGTGTGTGTGTGTGTGCGTGCGTGTGTGTGTGTCTGTGTGTGTGTCTGTGTGTGTGTGTGTGTGTGTGTGTCTGTGTCTGTGTGTGTGCGTGTGTGGCTGTGCGTGTGTGTCTGTGTGTCTGTGTGTCTGTCTGTGTGTGTGTGGCTGTGTCTGTGTCTGTGTGTGTGTCTGTGTCTGTGTGTCTGTGTGTCTCTGTGTCTGTGTCTGTGTGTGTCTGTGTCTGTGTCTCTGTGTCTGTGTGTCTGTCTGTCTGTGTGTGTGTGTGTCTGTGTCTGTGTGTCTGTGTCTGTGCCTGTGTGTCTGTGTGTGTGTGTGTGTCTGTGTGTGTGTGTGTCTGTGTGTGTGTCTGTGTGCGTGCGTGTGTGTGGCTGTGTGTGTGTGTGTGTCTGTCTGTGTCTGTGTGTGTGTGTGTGCTGTGCGTGTGTGTGTGTGTCTGTCTGTCTGTGTGTGTGTGTGTGTGTGTGTGTGTGTCTGTGTCTGTCTGTGTGTGTGTCTGTGTGTGCGTGTGGCTGTGCGCCTGTGTCTGTGTGTGTCTGTGCTGTGTCTGTGTCTGTGTGTGTGTGTCTGTGCGTGTGTGTGTGTGTGTGTGTGTGTGTGTGTGTGTGTGTGTGTGTGTGCGTGCGTGTGTGTTGTGTGTCTGTGTGTCTGTGTGTGTGTGTGTCTGTGTCTGTCTGTGTGTGTGTCTGTGTGTCTGGGTCTGTCTGTGTGTGCTGTGTCTGTGTGTGTGTGTGTGTGTGTGTGTGTGTGTGTGTGTGTGTGTGTGTGTGTGTGTGTGTGTTCCTCCAGCAGAAGAACATCGACCGTCCTCTAGATCCGGAGAAGATCCCGCGAGCGCCTCACGACCGAAGGAAGGAGTGGCAGAAGATGGCTCTGGGAGCGGAGCTCACCAACCACGAGGACAAGCACAGAGACGCCAGCCACGAGCACAGGCCAGTTTCTGGAGACCGATCCTCAAATCATGGGTTCCACACATTCACCATTTCAATAGTCCAAACCTCTCTGTAGATATTCAGACCATATTTAACATACAGGGTTCATGCAGCATTATTTTAGATATATAGTACAGTCATCTGCAAATATTTTTTTTTCATTGATTTTGTCGAAGTGACAAAATGCAGAACCCCTAATTAAATAATAATACTAGACTTTTGCATGCACACAGAAAATATTTGTGTGCCCTCGAGAAACTATTCACATGCACATGGGAATTTTTTTGCATGCTTGCGCATTACAATTTCTAGTTTTATAAAACCTATGTCCTTTGTGCATCACTGCCATCTTGCTTTGATAAAGCGAGAGCATGGATGCACATGAAGTAATAGAAATGTACTTGCTCAAGATTGGGCTTTCTCATGGTAGTCTGTCTAATATCATCATTTTATCCTCTGCGGCGGCGGAGAAACCATGACGTGAAATGTGCTGATATAATACGGCTGTGTTCATTGTCATATTTGCCAAGTTCAAGGGTCTATAAAAAAAGACTGTTGCTGTCAAAAAAACTAAGTGTTCAAAATGTGGTGTTCATTAGGGCACTATGTCTTATTAGGTCTCTTTAATGCATGTTCTGTGGCGGCCAAGAACCCCCCACGGCTGATGAAACGGGCTGATGTGGCTCAGTGTGCATCCTTCTTTATGCAATGGTTTCTCGTGCACACACACAAGTCTGTACATCTTTCATTTTTACAACAGTCCTTGAGGTTATGAAATGTCATAGACTGTCAAAAGACCGAATCCAATATTTGGGGATAATGTTGCATAACGAGAGATTTACAAGTCATTTTTAAAAGACTGCTCTTTTTTGTTTGGTTGATCATGGGTCTCATTTATATCAGTTTTTGAGAGAATATTGTCAAAATGACCTACAAATAATACTTTGTTCACTCAAAATCTGAGGTGCATGAGCTGAAATCAACGAGGCCTTCGATCAACCAGTTCCCAAAGAAATCTAGATTTGTGCTAATTGAAGAAAACTATTTTACAAAAACATATTGAATGAACAAATTGGTTATAAAATCCCCAAACATACAAAAATTACCAAATGTCAAATAAATAAATATATAGATTAATTTGTTTATTTAAAAAATCTTAAAATATTGTTTCATGTATATATACTTATTTATATTTTTTAATTAAAAATTTTAAGTTTTAAATTAAAATTAATAATTTATTTTTTTATATTTTATCTATTGACTTAAATTTTTAAATGTATTAATTTAGTAGCATTTTTGCTATTTTAATTTATATTTTCCATTTTAATTTAGTTAAAGTTTTAGTTATTTAGTTGCATTTTCGCTGTTTTAATTGTATTTATTTTGCATTTCCCTTTTAGTTAAATTTTGAGTAATTTAGTTGTGTTTTGTCATTTTAATTATACATTTTTATATATAACTGTATTAATGTTTATTTCAGAACTTTGTTGTGATGTTGGGTTGTGTTATGTACGTAATGAGGAGTTGTATTTTATACACGAGCTAAGATAGTAATAGAATGGTTTGTGTTAATTGTTTTTTATTAAAGTGATTGTAAACATCAGAGTCTTTCTCTGTCCCTCTCTGCAGGCAGATGTACATCGATAATCTGGACGGGCCGTTCTCTCTGGCCGCGCTGCCGTACTCTCAGATGAACGAACTCCTGAACCGTACGGGAGAGAGAAACTACAACCGCCCGCATGAGCCTCCACCACCTCCACCAAACTACCCCCCCGACGCCAAACCAGCCTCTGTTTTCAGGTACACACACACACACACACTCACAATCTCACTCGCACAGACTCACACACACACGCACACGCACACGCACGCACTCACACACACACACACACACACACACACTCACAATCTCACTCGCACAGACTCACACACACACGCACGCACTCACACACACACACACACACACACACACACACACACACACACACAACACACACACACACACACACTCACAATCTCACTCGCACAGACTCACGCACGCACTCACACACACACTCACAATCTCACTCGCACACACACACACACACGCATACATACACACACGCACACACACACACACTCACTCACTCACAATCTCACTCGCACAGACTGACACACACATGCACTCGCACAGGCACATGCACACACACACGCACACGCACACACACACACACTCACAATCTCACTCGCACATACTCACACACACACACACACACACACACACGCATACATACACACACGCACACACACACACACACACACACACACTCACACTCACAATCTCTCTCGCACAGACTGACACACGCACGCACTCACACACACACTCACACACACACACACACACACACACGCATACATACACACACTCACACACACATGCACTCGCACAGGCACACACACATGCACTCGCACAGGCACACACGCATACATACACATACACACACACAAACTATGTTTTAAATAAAAATAAATGAATATAATAAAAAAGTAATAAAAATATAATAATTATTTTAATGAATGGTAGATTTTGTATGAACAACTGAAATCATACATAATCATGAAATCATAATAAAAAATTATTAATGCAATAAATTTGTGCCTTAATAATTAAATATAATTAAACTATATAATTAATACAAGTAATTAGTATATTTACATTTGTCATTAAATAAGTGTAATAAATTCATATAATAAAAAATATTGACTTTTATATATATTAAATTAATAAATTATAATGATTACAATTAGATAATTAAAACAATATGTAAAAAACTAATGAAAACTAATAAATCAATATAATTAAAATACATAATTAATATTTTATGTAAAATAAATATAATAAATATATAAAATTTAAAATATATAATTAATGCAAAAATATTTACATAATAAATAAATGCAATTAATAAATAAATATATTTAAAATATATAATTAATAAAAAACATTACCAAGACCTTTTTTTAAAGCCCTATGGGTAAAATGAATGGAAAAAAATACTTTGGGAACAAAAGCCTCTAATAAAGATTGCATTAGCGTGTTTGCAAGCTAGCAACATGGTGTTGTGTTTACTAATCAAATAAGTGAGTGTGTTTATAGTGTGTGCAAAACACACTCAATCTCACTCAGCATAAAAATCATAAACAATCACGTACACACAAATCAATAATGTAGCAAATACATATTTAGTAAAATGCTTAGACACAAACGCTTTTAATTCGATTTTTTTAATGATAACATTATTCAATATTTTATTGGATTATTTCTGAATTTTAAAATAAAAATAAATGTTTAAAAAATAATACAAATATAATAATTATTTTAATGGTGAATCCTAATCATAATAAAAAATGTGCAATAAATTAGAAATTAAAATATAATTAATACAAGTAATTAGTACTGTCATTAAATAAATGTAATAAATTCATATAATAAAAAATATTGACTTTTATATATATATTAAATTAATAAATTATAATGTTAGAATTAGATAATTAAAACAATATGTAAAAAACATTTCAATATAATTAAAATACTAATTAATATTTTATGTAAAAGAAATATAATAAATATATAAAATGTAAAATATATAATTAATGCAAAAATATTTACAAATCAAAATAATCAATATATTTAAAATATATAATTAATAAAAAACATTACCAAGAAATGATGAATAGAAAAAATACTTTGGGAACAAAAGCCTTTAAGTAATATTTAATCAAATAACAAAACACGCATTGTGACAAACACAAAGATTTTTTAGTTTTAATTAGATTTTATTGGACTGAATTTTTAGTTTAAAGGTGAATCCGTATTTCTTTCACTCCAAATCAAAAGTGATTGTTTAAGTAATATTTGCTCATTTTTTCCCGCAGCTCCAGCTCAGGTTTCTCGGACAGCGTCACGCACTCTCCGTCTCGCACGCCTGTCTTCCTCAACTCTAATGCCCCGGCCCCTCCCCCTTTACCCCCGCCCCCTCCTCCCCTGCCAGCCAGCCAATCAGGTTCAAGAATGCGCGGTTCAGCTCCGCCTCCGATCCCTCCCTTACCTTCCCAGCAGCCCCTGGCCATCCCCCCTCCCCCCGCCCCCCTCCAGATCGCCCCGGGTGTCCTGCACCCCGCCCCCCCTCCGGTGGCTCCACCCCTTCACTCCTCCCCCGCCCGCGGTCAGCTGAACAAGACTCCGCCCACAGCCGGAGACGGAATGGTTTTGCCTCCGCCTCCCCCTCCTCCTCCTCTGCCCCTCACAGGAAACAGAAGCTCCTCCCCCTGCTCATCCTCAGGCCCGCCCATCATGCCTTCCTTCCCATCTAGAGCGGTTTCGTCGACGCCCACTCACTCGGGTCACGAGGTCAAGAGGTATCCATCCAACCTGCCGCCAATCAGCGACGCCCGCAGCTTTCTATTGGAGGCCATACGTTCAGGTAGGCGGAGTTTCTCAAGTTCACTTAGTATATGCAAATCAGGTATCTGTGCAAAATCTACACTAAAATAGTTGCACAGTACAATATAGTTATATATATATATTATTTTGTAATAATTATTCTATACCTACAATCAATATGTTTCTATTTTCATGGATGATTTGATTATCATTCGCAATGCATCATGGGATGAGAAGTTAATTCTCGTCTAAGCTAAATTTAGAATAGCTAGCATACTGCTCTATTTCTGCCATATCTTTATATATTTTAATATGCTAGTATGCTATACTAAATTCATAATTTTTTACTATTTTAATTTAGCTCTGAATCAAATGTTTTATTGTTGTGATTCGTTTTTTTCTAAAAAGAAAATGAATGGAAAAAATAAGTAGATCAAGTAGATCTTTTTATGGTTGTTCATGTGTCTAAATTACATATTCAGATATTTATTAGGATATTTATTAAAAGCTCCAAACCTTTTGGCCCCAAATACATTTTTTTATATAGTTTATATTAAAACTTTATTAATTTCTGTGGTAATCAGATGCAAATTATTTTTTATTAAATATATTTTATATTTAAAATGTATATAATTTTATTAAATATATTTCAACACATTTGAAATAAGAATGTTTTGAAATATATTTCATACAATTATATACATTTTAAATATACATAATACCATGTATGCATAACTAATAATTAATGCAATAAATACATGAAACTAATACATTATATAATTAAAAACAAAATATTGTAATTTATACATTTGTGTAATAAAATATATAATTAATAAAAATGATTAATGCAATAAAATGTAACAAATCAATCAAATGAAAAACATAATACAAATTTGGAATAAAATAATATAAATGTAATTAATAAAGTAATATAATAAAATACATATACTATTAATAAAAATGACTAATCCAATAAATTAACGGAATTAATAAATGAATACAATTGGAATAAATAATTAATAAAAATAAATGAAGTAAAACATTTCTATAATTGAAATAGCATTAATAAAATATTATAAATACTTTAAATAAATGAAAATATTAAATTAGTATATATTTTAAAATATATTATTAAAATAGTAGATGCATCATAACTTCAGATTGCGAGTTCTAGAACAGGCAGCAGTGTATTAAATATTGAATTAGCTTGATCTTATATGAACGGTGAATCACTATAAAGGCGCTCATGGTCCTCGTGTCTCACCGGGTGGAGGAGCAGACAGTCGATTCTCAGGGAAAGCAAGCAGTGATTAAATACATTCTAAAAGCAGACGCGATACAGCTGTCTGTCTCATAAAGGTGGAGGAGCAGTCGTGATCATAACGAGCTTGACCTCGTGTCTCAGCTGAGGAAGGTGGAGGAGCAGGCAGTGATTAAATACAGTGTCTATAAAGCAGACGTGATCATAACGAGCTTGACCTCGTGTCTCAGCTGAGGAAGGTGGAGGAGCAGGCAGTGATTAAATGTGCTCGTTAAATACAGTGTCTATAAAGCAGACGTGATCATAACGAGCTTGACCTCGTGTCTCAGCTGAGGAAGGTGGAGGAGCAGGCAGTGATTAAATACAGTGTCTATAAAGCAGTCGTGATCATAACGAGCTTGACCTCGTGTCTCAGGGATCCAGCTGAGGAAGGTGGAGGAGCAGACAGTGATTAAATACAGTGTCTATAAAGCAGTCGTGAAAACGAGCTGTGCTCGTTGAATGCGGTGTCTAGCAGTGGAGGAGCAGGCAGTGATTAAATACAGTGTCTATACCTCGTGTCTCAAGGAAGGTGGAGGAGCAGACGTGATTAAATGTGCATAACGAGCTTGACCTCGTGTCTCATAAAGGTGGAGGAGCAGAGTGATTAAATACAGTAACGAGCTCTATAAAGACCTCGTGTCGAGCTCCTCGCTGAGGAAGGTGGAGGAGCAGGCAGTGATTAAATGTGCTCGTTAGCTGAGGAAGGTGGAGGAGCAGGCGTGAGTGATTAAATACTTGACCTCGTGTCTCAGCTGAGGAAGGTGACCTCGAGGAGCAGGAAGGTGGAGGAGCAGGCAGTGATTAAATACAGTGTTTATAAAGCAGACGTGATCATAACGAGCTTGACCTCGTGTCTCAGCTGAGGAAGGTGGAGGAGCAGGCAGTGATTAAATACAGCTGTTTATAAAGCAAGGTGGAGGAGCATAACAGTGATTAAATACTTGACCTCGTGTCTCAGGGATCATAACGCTGAGGAAGGTGACCTCGAGGAGCAGGCAAGTGATTAAATACAGACAGTGTTTATAAAGCAGTAAATACAGAGCTGTCTCAGACGCGATGTAGCTGAGGAAGGTGGACCTCGTGTCTCAGTGAGGAAGGTTAAATGTGCTCGTTGATAAATACAGCAGACGTGATCATAACGAGCTTGACCTCGTGTCTCAGGGATCCAGCTGAGGAAGGTGGAGGAGCAGGCAGTAATTAAATACAGTGTCTATAAAGCAGACGCGATCATAACGAGCTTGACCTCGTGTCTCAGCTGAGGAAGGTGGAGGAGCAGGCAGTGATTAAATGTGCTCGTTGAATGTGATGTCTATAAAGCAGACGCGATCATAACGAGCTTGACCTCGTGTCTCAGGGATCCAGCTGAGGAAGGTGGAGGAGCAGGCAGTGATTAAATACAGTGTCTATAAAGCAGACGCGATCATAACGAGCTTGACCTCGTGTCTCAGCTGAGGAAGGTGGAGGAGCAGGCAGTGATTAAATACAGTGTCTATAAAGCAGACGTGATCATAACGAGCTTGACCTCGTGTCTCAGCTGAGGAAGGTGGAGGAGCAGGCAGTGATTAAATGTGCTCGTCTATAAAGACGTGATCTATAAAGCGACGCGATCATAACGAGCTTGACCTCGTGTCTCAGCTGAGGAAGGTGGAGGAGCAGACAGTGATTAAATACAGTGTCTATAAAGCAGACGTGATCATAACGAGCTTGACCTCGTGTCTCAGCTGAGGAAGGTGGAGGAGCAGACAGTGATTAAATACAGTGTCTATAAAGCAGTGTCGTGATCATAAAATGTGCGAATACAGCTTGACCTCGTGTCTCAGCTGAGGAAGGTGGAGGAGCAGACAGTGATTAAATACAGTGTCTATAAAGCAGACGCGATCATAACGAGCTTGACCTCGTGTCTCAGCTGAGGAAGGTGGAGGAGCAGACAGTGATTAAATGTGCTCGTTGAATACAGTGTCTATAAAGCAGACGTGATCATAACGAGCTTGACCTCGTGTCTCAGCTGAGGAAGGTGGAGGAGCAGGCAGTGATTAAATACAGTGTTTATAAAGCAGACGTGATCATAACGAGCTTGACCTCGTGTCTCAGCTGAGGAAGGTGGAGGAGGAGGCAGGCATTAAATACAGTGATTAAATGTGCTCGTAAAGCAATGTGATGTCGTGATCAGACGTAACATAACGAGCTTGACCTCGTGTCTCAGCTGAGGAAGGTGGAGGAGCAGGCAGTGATTAAATACAGTGTCTATAAAGCAGTCGTGATCATAACGAGCTTGACCTCGTGTCTCAGGGATCCAGCTGAGGAAGGTGGAGGAGGAGGCAGGATTAAATACAGTGATTAAATACAGTGTTTATAAAGCTCATAACGAGCTGAGGAAGGTGACCTCGTGTCTCAGCTGAGACAGTGGATTTAAATACAGGCAGTGATCAGTATAAAGCAGTCGTGACATAACGTGATCGTGTCTCAGCTGAGGAAGGTGGAGGAGCAGAGTGATTAAATACTTCTATAAAGACCTCGAGCTGACCTCTCAGCTGAGGAAGGTGGAGGAGCAGACAGTGATTAAATACAGTGTTTATAAAGCAGTCGTGATCATCATAACGAGCTTGACCTCGTGTCTCAGCTGAGGAAGGTGGAGGAGCAGGCAGTGATTAAATGTGCTCGTTGAATACAGTGTCTATAAAGCAGACGTGATCATAACGAGCTTGACCTCGTGTCTCAGGGATCTGAGGAAGGTGGAGGAGCTGAGTGATTAAATACAGTGTCTATAAAGCAGTGATTAAATACAGATCATAACGTTTATAAAGCTTGACCTCGTGTCTCAGCGCGAGGAAGGTGGAGGAGCATAACGGCAGTTAAATACAGATTAAATACAGTGTCTATAAAGCAGTCGTGATCATGATTAAATACAGTGTTTATAAAGCTTGACCTCGTGTCTCAGCTGAGGAAGGTGGAGGAGGAGGCAGTGTCTCAGGGATACAGTGTCTATAAAGCAGACGTAATTAAATGATCATAACGCTCGTTGAGCTTGACCTCGTGTCTCAGCTGAGGAAGGTGGAGGAGCAGGCAGTGATTAAATACAGTGTCTATAAAGCAGCTGATCATAACGAGGGATCTGAGGAAGGTGGAGGAGCAGGCAGTAATTAAATGTGTCTCAGCTGAGGAAGGTGGAGGAGGAGGCTATAAAGCAGTGATTAAATACAGTGTCTATAAAGCAGTTGACCTCGTGTCTCAGGGATCCAGCTAACGAGCTTGACCTGGTCTCAGGAGCAGGCAGTAATTAAATGTGCTCGTTGAGGAGGTGGAGGCAGAGACAGTGATTTAAATACATAACGTGTGATCTTGATAAAGCAGTCGTCTCAGAGGAAGGTGGAGGAGCAGGCAGTGATTAAATACAGTGTTTATAAAGCAGACCTCGTGTCTCAGCTGAGGAAGGTGGAGGAGCAGACAGTGATTAAATACAGTGTCTATAAAGCTCAGAGGAAGGTGGAGGAGCATAACGAGCTTGACCTCGTGTCTCAGCTGAGGAAGGTGGAGGAGCAGACAGTGATTTAAATACGGTGTCTAGTGTCTATAAAGCAGTCGTGATCATAACGAGCTTGACCTCGTGTCTCAGCTGAGGAAGGTGGAGGAGCAGGCAGTGAGGAAGGTGGAGGAGCAGGCAGTGATTAAATACAGTGTTTATAAAGCAGACGCGATCATAACGAGCTTGACCTCTCGTGTCTCAGCTGAGGAAGGTGGAGGAGCAGGCAGTGATTAAATGTGCTCGTTGAAATACAGTGTCTATAAAGCAGACGTAACGAGCTCATAACGACCTCGTGTCTCACCTCGTGTCTCAGCTGAGAGGAAGGTGGAGGAGCAGGCAGTGATTAAATGTGCTCGTTGAAATACAGTGTCTATAAAGCAGACGTGATCATAACGAGCTAACGAGCTGACCTGACGAGCTGTGTCTCAGCTGAGGAAGGTGGAGGAGCAGACAGTGATTAAATGTGCTCGTTGAAATACAGCGATGTCTATAAAGCAGACGCGATGATAACGAGCTAACGAGCTCGTGATCTCGTGTCTCAGCTGAGCTGAGGAGGTGGAGGAGCAGGCAGTGATTAAATGTGCCAAACACGTTAAATACAGCGCGTGGGGAACGACGTCTATAAAGGCCACCATCCTGTAACGCCGAATGACCTCGTGGAGTCTCACAGCGACTCCGAGGAAGGTGGAGGAGCAGACAGTGATTAAATGTGCTCGTTAAATACAGTCGCTATAAAGGAGGACGTGAGACATAACGAGACTTGACCTCGTGTCTCACGGGAGGAAGGTGGAGGAGCCCACAAACACTCTCCGATGATTAAATACAGGAAACATGTCAGCCGAAAGCAGTCGTGATCATTCCCAGAGCTGCTTTGCTTTAATGTTTTTAACCACTTGATGTCTCAGCTGGTTTTTTAGGAAGGTGGAGGAGCAAGCAGTGATCATTTGAGTTTTATTCTCAGTAGGAAGAACGAAAGCGGTTGGTTTGTGGTTCTAGTTCGGGGCGAGAGACGACAGGAACGTGATCATAACGAGCTTGTCCTCGTGTCTCAGCTGAGGAAGGTGGAGGAGCAAGCAGTGATTAAATACAGTGTCTATAAAGCTCTTCTTCAGACGTGATTCAGCTTGTCCTCGTGTCTCAGAGGAAGGTGGAGGAGCAGGCAGTGATGTTTGATGTGATCATGAGCTTGTGCTCAGCTGAGGAAGGTGAGGAGCAAGCAGTGATTAAATACAGTGTCTATAAAGCAACGTGATCATAACGTCCTCGTGTCTCAAAGGTGGAGGAGCCAATTAAATACGTGTTTAAAGCAGACGCGATAATATCTTCAAATAGGAAGGTGGAGGAGCACGATTAAATACAGTGAATCTCTAACGAGCTGACCTCCGGGTCGTATGGAGGAGCAGGCGGTTTAAATGTGCTCGTTATCTCACAATGAACCTCGTGTCTCAAAGCTGAGGAAGGTGGAGGAGGAGGCAGTATTAAATGTGCTCGTTGAAAAAAAGCAGACGCGATCATATTTCCCGTGTCTCATTAAGAAAATGTATACATTTTAAAGCAGACGTTTAACGAGCTATTTCTGAGGAAGGTGGAGGAGCTTTTTGTCTAATTTAATTGACCTCGTGTCTCATGCAAAAGAAAGCAAGAGGCCAAACACGAGCGCGTGGGGAACGACGTGGCCACCATCCTGTTATGATACAGCGACTTGTATTCGACGAGGTTGGATGGAGTGAGAGAGAGACGAACGGCACGGGATTCCCACAAACACTCTCCGATCAGGAAACATAATGTGCTCCATATGCTTTGCTTTATATATGGTTTTTTATCCGTCACATTTCTTTAATGTATTTAAGGAAGAACGAAAGCGGTTGGTTTGTGGTTAATTTGGAGGAAAAATCTCAATGTTGACGGATTTATTAAACGAAATATAAACTCTTCTTCATTTCAGTATTTAATTTGTGCTGGTGAAAATAAAGCCAACGTATTAAACACACGAGTGAATCTCTTCTCCGGGTCGTATATCTCAATATATAAAAAAAGGTATTTCATAAAAAATGTATAATTTTTTTTATTTCTCTTTTTAATTTAATTGAATGCAAAAAAATTGCGTTATGATATTGTATTTTGCTGTTAATATATATATATATAAATGTATTTAATTAATTTGGAGGAAAAATGTTTTGAAATGTATTTAATTAAAATAAATATTAAATATTATATAATATATAAACATAAATATGTAGGTCATATTCTATAAATATATTATTTAAAATAAATTATAATTCATTTTTTAAATATTTTCCTCCAAATTAATAAATACATGTTTTTAGATATAAACATTAATTCTAAAATGGGCTTATTTTTGTTTTTTTTTATGATATTTGTTTCGAAGTCATTTCTTTGATTTTGGGGTGAAATGTTGACACCTTCCCATGCGTTGTAAAACATTGTGGCCTTTTTCTTTCTGAGGACTATAAATGGTCATTTACTGCATTTCTCAATTTCCGATCAAAATCCAGTGTAATAATAGTTTGCTGAAGCGTGCGAGCAGACCCGGTCTTTGTGAGTGAAGGAGATGAAGTGTGTCGGGTTCTCTCGGACGCCGGATGTGTGCAGAAGTCTTGATGAGTTGAATGTATTGTGCTGTTACTACTTTTGCCTGCTTTTCTCCAGCATTCGCTGTTTCTATGTTCCAGACGGAAAAAAGAGATTCAGAACAAAGATTTAACATACTGTATACCGTGTAACGTATGTAACTGTTTACTTGAATTAATAAAACTAATGTTCAAGGTTCTGACAGGATACTGAATTATGGGGTCGTCCATTCATAAGAGGAGTTTATGAGCATTTACACAAACTTTTAATTGTAAAATGAAGGCATAAATATACACGAGAGTCATAAGTTGTTGGTTTTCCTGCAATGCTGATAGATCTAGATTGAAACTAGATGCCAGAAATCAATCATTCTGATTTAGTGACTCTCTAAAGAACTAATATATTCACAGGTCATAAATTCAATGGAAAATAAAAGTCATTAAAAAAATTATTTTTCATGAAATGTATTTTTATATTATTTTGAGAAGATTTTTGTCATTTTTATTATCTTTTTTTTTTTTTTTTTTGAGAAATATGACCTGGACAAAACTTTCTGAGATTTTCAGGGAATTTTACAAAAAATATTGCATAAGTGATATTAAATTAAGCATAAACATTTTGGAACAAGCTAAAAGCTAAGTGATAAAACACTTAATGTTATAAAAGTACTGATGCATAATTTATCAGTTTATATAAATGTCATTTAAATTTTTATTAATTTTTTGCTTATTTTATTTTCATTCTGGGGTGAAATATGAACTGCATATGTTTTCGAGATTCACCCTTTTAAACAGTAATCAATCATCTTATATTAGTTTAGTCTGAACTACCATGATAACTAAATTATTATACAATTGTCACATTTTGAATAGATTTGTTGCTTTTCAAAACATTAACACACATTTTTTTTTGTATTAAACTGTTACTTTTACATATATTAAAGCAAATCCTCAATATTTTGGATGTTAGCACAACAGTATTTCACATTCAAACTAACCGTGAGCTTTGAGTGTGTCTCATCTGACCTGTAATGAGCTGCTGTGACCTCTAGATGGCGCTACAGCATCAATAATCAATATCTGAGAAAAAGCATGAAAATAGAAAGTCATCTGAAGTCAAACTCACAGAAGAAGCAGCTGCTGTCACACTTACTGCAAAGGTCTTATTTAACTAAAAAACATGTTCAATTACTTTAATGTTGACCATAGGTCCTCTTTTTCCTGGATTAATTAATTAAATTAATAAATAATAATATTCTATGTAGGCATGTTTTCAACCGTTCCCTGTAGATCCCGCCTTCTCGCACGCCACGATTGGTCAATTCTATTCCGTCCCTGCACGCTATTGGTCAAACTACTTTTCAGTCATTACCTTCAGCAAGTATGAGCAGTAGATTAATAAACA
>CM049864.1:63595129-63615129 GCA_027474115.1 Schizopygopsis malacanthus | reverse complement strand
AAAAGAAAAAGTGCTGAAAACATGTTAACAATATTAACTAGCTTTTACTGTTGATTTTTGGCAAATAACATGGAAAACAATCGGGGTCAAAAGTTCAAAATGTGTGCCAGCTTTCCGAAACACATCTATAAACTCGCATGCACATTCATGACCCTAAATGAGAAGAAAGAGCTCAATTCACCAAATTTGAAGCAATTAATGTGGATCAAAGTGACCCAGCAATACAGCATGGCCAGATCTCTTCTAAATCCATTAGTCTGGATACAGTGCACTTCGAGAAACCTTAAAAACCTGAAGGAAGGAGGTAATTATCAGTGCGGAGATGTTCCTGCTCCACCTGCTTCACTGATGATGGAAATGAATCTGGATGAGCACAGACTCATGAACGTAATTAGTGCTGAAGGAGGAAAGATTCATGAGACGAGCTTCATTACTCGGTGGAGAGCAGGTGCACACCAAGAGATGCTCAGGGTCTTCACATCAGTGTGACTTGCCCAATTTAAACATTATTACAGATTTTCTGCATTTCACTGCTCTCTATATATAATTACATTTAAATAGTGGTTCTCAACTTTTATAACTCAAAAGCCCTTCACCATCCAACACAATAACCATAGGACCCCAATACATATATGTATATATTAACTATAATACATTATTAACTGGGAGAAACTGAGAGTGTCATTATATGTATATTAAACAACCACAATTGATTTTGGGATTCCATACTTTTCAAAAACGGTATTTTGTTGAGGAAAAAGGAAATATACTTTCAATATACCATTTTAATTAAAGCAACAGTACACCAAAAAATTAACATTTGCTGAAAGATATACTCCCCTCAGGATCATCAGAGATCAGGATGAATTTGTTACTTCATCAGGTTTGTAGAAATGTGTCTCAGCAATGGATGCTCTGCAGTGGATGGGTGCCGTCAGAATGAGAGTCTGATAAAAACATCACAATAATCCACACCACTCCAGTCCATCAGTTATAACAGCTTGAGAAGCTAAAATAAATAAATACATTATTAACTATTATGCGTCCATAATCCATAATAACGCTTCCTCCGGTGAAAAAGTGTTCTGGTCTGAATCAGGAGAGAAATCTGCACAATCTTAATGTGAGAGACAACAGGAGATGCACTTTTTCTCTGAAGGAAGCAATATTATGATAGAGGACTATTTTAGCCGTTTGCAACGTTTTAAAGTTAAAACATCATGATGGATTTATTTATTTGATCTTCTCCAGATGTTAACTGATGGACTGAAGTGGTGTGGATTATTGTGATGTATTTTATCAGATGTTTGGACTCTCATTCTGACGGCACCCATTCACTGCAGAGGATACATTTTTGGTGTGCTGTCCCTTTAAATAGATGACATCAAGGCAACCACAGTATCAATTTCAACAGTTTCAGCTCTTGTATTAATTCCTTCATTTCCTCATACACACTCACGCTTACAAACACACGTTCAGAAAAGAAACAATCCATTTTACTTGAGCTTTTCATGTTTTATTCTGTGTTCATTGTTTTGTATAAAATGTACAGTCATGGACAACTTTACAAAATAGAAAACCCACCACATGAGTTGAGTAACTCGTCAAACACGTAGGCCTACGCAATACTGCTGTGGCATCTAGATTTGTACAGTTAAGTGCAACATGTCGCTTATAAATAATATAAATATACATTCTTGATGCGAGATGTTGCTTGTTCACAGCGTGTCGAGACGCCCGGGTCTCAGTAAAGTGCAAATGCGCAACAAACACTTCGAGCGCCATATTCATACTTATGCACATACAGGCAACATGAACAAGAGTTTAACCCTATAAAACCTACTGATACACACATTTATAAGGCTTCAGTGACCAGCATGAGCAAAACACAATGCCTTCTGACGTCTGATTGATAGTTTAGAGCTGTTTGTCCAGTAAAAGCTCTTTTAGTGTAATTGTAGAAACGTCATATCTCCAGATGAACACTTTCTGAACACAGCTTTACTTGATTCTCCATCAATCATGTTTTAGTCTCAAATCTGATCATCAGGATCTTATTTCTTCATCTCTCAATCAGCATTGCATCACATTATATGTTTGGATCAATTTCAATCTCATGTTACTAAGTCATATTATTGGAATTATAGAGTGACTAATGATATTTATATACATTGTTATGAGAGTCATCCTGTTATACAGTTATAAAGATCTCTATGATTTACATCACGACTTGGATATTTTTGCTCAGCTTTGGTCCTCTGAATTATATTTAGCAATTTTCATTCTACATTCTCACTATATAACCCATAATTTATAGCCACATCTTTACCAATTGGGGGCTCGTCCGGGATTTGAACCTGTGACCCCAAAACACTATTGTCCAATGAACTGTTCCATTTCCAAAAACTGGACTATTATTTCACAAGTCCGGCTTCACAGGGTTAATAACAAAGCACAGGGAATCTAAACCTCGCTGGGCGATCTGGATCGGTACGAGCCTTTGGTCTGAAAGCAGCCGCAGAAAAGCATGTAGATGGAGCGCTGGATCTCGGTGTTGCGGTAGGCGTAGATGATGGGGTTGATCATAGAGTTGTAGGTAGCGGGAAGTAGCGTGGCGTATGTGTACACCGACGGATACTCGCGCTCCCCGACCAGACAGTAAATGGCGAAGGGCAGCCAGCTGGCGCCAAACGTGCCCAGGATGATGGCGAGCGTGGAGACGCCCTTCTTGGTGGCCACATAGTGCGAGGTGGTGAAGAAATGCTGCTGCAGCGCGATCTGGTGTGCGTGGTGACACACTATCTTGCAGATTTTGAAGTACATGATGAGCATGAGGGCGAAGATGACGAAAAACGACGCGGCGAGGAGAGTGAGGTTGGTGCGATTGAGCGGACGCACGATGCTGCAGGTGGATGCATCATCCAAGCAGTTCCAGCCCAAAACGGGCAGCAGTCCCAATCCCAGCGACACACCCCACGTTCCCACCAGCATCAGATGCACATAATGCAGCGTCTTGTCTGAGAAATACGTCAAGGCGTTGTAGAGCGACAGGTAGCGGTCTACCGTAATAGCTAGCAAGCTACTGATGGATGCCGTGAAGGATGCCACCAGGAATCCAACTGTAATAAGGCTGATGGTCTCGGATGAGACCAGATACTGGAAAGCGAAGTTCAGGATTAATCCCATGCCAGCCAGCAGGTCGGCGGTGGCCAAGCTGCCAATCAGGATGAACATCGGGTTGCGAAGTGTCGGTGTGTAGAAGATGATGGCCACCACGATGGCGTTCTCACAGGCGATCACCGTACCAGACAGGCACAGCATGATGTCCCACGGGTTGACGTGGAAGTCGAGGGCCGCCGATGAGAGCGCCAGAGTCCGGTTGGCATCAAAGGCTTCGGCTTCCAGCCATGAGGACTCTAGCGAACCTGTGCCGCTCTCGTTGAGCGCTGCGCTCTCGTTCATCGCTCAGCCTGGACACAAAACCATGTTGAAACCCATTAAACAAATCTATAAATGCCATGTAGAGACTAGTGAGTTTGATTAGATCATCTGCATGAAGAAAATAATCACAAAACATTTGGTTGTGCATAAACGTCTTTTAAAATTTGAAGTTTCCGATTCTGCTGGAAAGCTAAACAATTGAAACAGAAGAAGACCGAAGTCTTTTGAATGGATACTGCACTCAAATTAAGATATAAAACACGTTAAGAAGGTTTATTATATGATTTGCATGAAGAAATCTCATTTGGCCATTGAAAGCCGGTTGGAGCTGTCCGCGGTGCTGAATCTCAAAACGTTGCTTCATGTCAAGAACAAGACAGAATTAAGTGTTTTATTTGAAAATAAACCACTTTTAAACAATTTAAAATCTGAGTTCAGTATGTAATCAAAAAAAAAAAATTGCTGAACGAAAAATTAAAATTAATAAAATAAAAAATCGAATTAGTATAAAGAAATCTCGCTGATAGTTGGCCATTGAAAGCCAGTTGGAGCTGTCCGTGGTGCTGAATCTCAAAATGTTGCTTTTCGTCAAGAAAAAGATGGACTAAAGCATGCATTTTGAGCTTAAATTTTTTTTTTAAGTTGTAAACTCTTAGTTAAGTATATAATCGGCAAAAAATAAAAAAATTGCTGAACAAAAAATAACACGTAAAACCATATTAAGTCATGGTCTTGTTCTATTTTTTTCTTTTCTTCTACACATTCTGTTTTAAATCACATTATGTCGGAGAAAAAAATCCGAGAGTTTTGCCTTCACTCACGAAAGAATCAATTACAGCTTTTGTTTGTGCATAAACATCTTTTAACATTTGTAAAGTCTTCAGTATAACAATCTGCAAAAACTGCGCAGTTGCTGTCCTACCTTCTCCTTCATATGAACGAAAAAGCCGCTATGGAGAGATGTGTATCTCTTTATGGGACTTCATATTTAAAATACAACCCTAAAACCACGTTAAGAGCAATTTAAAATCAATATTTGGTTTAGTGTTAAGCACAAATGAATCTTTAGGGCATTTGACTATTGGTAATAACGTCGCTTTAAATGATTATTCTGAGAATCTCGCTTTAACTCACGAATTAAAGTATAATTATAAAGTGTTTGTATGTGCATAAACGTCTTTTAAAAGATCACACTTGAAGTACTTCGAGTCCGCACAATCTCTGTCTTCGCGTTAGATTGAATAGAAATAGATCGAATAGAAATAGCGCATGGACAGAATGCTTTATCTCACTTAAAATAAGGCATTAAATTAAAAAGCAAACTTATTTAAAAAACAAAGATCAAGCTAGAAAAACATTTGGGCATCACGCTCTCCGTGGTGCTGAAACCAACTTCGCTTCGGGAAAAAAGACCAAACAGAGCATTGTGTTTGCGCACGAGCTCTCAACACGTGCAGTTTAAATTCAGCATCTCGTTTGAGCTCATAATCGGAGAAATCAATCGGTTTTCGTACCTTTTCCTTCACATGGAGGAAAACGAGACGGAGAGAGTTTCTTCAGAGGACCGCTCGCGTGTTCTTCTTCTGGTGAATCCTTCACTCCAGTCTGGTTTCCAGGACATGAGTCCTGGATCTGGTTTAATGCACGAGGAGCGCGAGAGCGGAGAGACTGACTGGCGCTCGCGGATCCGAGCGGCGCTAATAAACCCCGATGACGTCAGCACGCCGCCACCTACAGCTGCGCGCGACCGAGCCGCTCGCGTAACATCACCGATCTACGGGCAGTGGAGGAGCCAGGATGAGTTCACAGAGGCGGCCAGTGAGGGGCAGAAACCAGCAACCAGATTCATTATATGTTGACTATGAAGTACTAGACTATTTCAGTGCCTAAAACACAGATGAACACAATTCATTTCTACTTCATTGTAATTGAGATATTTGTGAATTACTATATCAATATGACATTTTTTGTATTATTCCTCACCTCCAGGTATTTTAATAAAGTATAGCTTAATCACTCTGTCAGTTTGGTTCTGGTTCTCAAAACCCCCAAAACTTGTTCTCTAACATTACACACTCATGGATGAGACATGCAGTTAGTGATACGAATGTGAAAAAAACAACAGCACATAAATGCCAGACTGTAAAATGAGTTGTTTTATGCATTTAAATGGTTTCATTTTCGTTTGTACTTTTAAAAGTAATGAAAAAATAGTGCATATTTTCTAGTATAAGTGCACTGTGCTCACATTTACTCATTCTGAAATGAAATGTAATGCATGCATGCATGCACAGTTTGCAGCTTTAATCACTTTTTTGGTAATTTCATGACTTAACTGACAGAACTGCATTGTTTGCTCATAGTTTCTTGTGTGCTTATTCATGATGACACGATCAGAGCGTGCGCCGTGAGCGCTGTGACGGCTGACAGGACAGGACAGTTGTTTTACTGATATACAGCCTAACAGCATCTCATTGTTTTACTGAAGCTCATTTGACTCGCGCCTGTCGCTGAGGCAAAGCTGAAGCGCGCGTCTGAAAAGTCTCCTGTTTGATTTGGATGCAAAAAAATACACGGTTCTGCTCTTAAAGGGGTCATCGGATGCCCATTCTTGCACACGTTGATTTGATTCTTTAGGGTCTTACTGAAAAGTCTATAACATACTTTGGTTAAAATGTCACAATGGTAGCGTTAAATATTTTTTTTTACCATCAAAATCAGCTCTATTTTCAGCACGCTGTTCTAGTCCATGTTGCTTTAAATGCTAATGAGCTCTGCTGACTCCGCCCCTCTCTTTGGGGTGATGAGCAGTACTGTTTAATTGAGCCGTGAAATTGGCTAACTAGCACATTATTAGGAAAAGAGATTTGCAAAGATTCATTAAAAACCCTTATATTCACTTCTTCTGTAGATGAAGCTGGATCACGAATGATTTGCGTGAATATAAACACATTTAGGCAGATCGGGATAGGCGCGTTCACTTCAAAGCGAAAGTAACATTAATCCTCTGCATCTTCAGCGGCTCAGATGTCAGGAGTTAATGACGACTGCTATATTCATTATTACATACAACAACAAAACACCTCAATCGCTTAATACCCCGCACCGGAGTCAAACAGCTCTCAGCTCACTCAGGGGGGCGGGGCTAAGGTAAGACAGTCCTGTCAATCAACTCTCGTGGGAGGGGCCTCTACAGAACTACGTCATTCTGACAGGAGTCTCAGAACAGCCTGATTTGACAAACGGGATTTTAAAACAGGGATTAAAAAAAAAACACTGGGTGGGTTGTATCATTATAGGATGGATGTGTACACACACTTCCAACACACATTTAAGTTCAAACAACTTAAGTGAATTTGGCATCCGATGACCCCTTTAAGGGATGTGTTGCCAGGTTAACAAACAAGATATACATTTACACCTTATGAGGACACATAGGATGAATATAGAGATGCAGACTAGTCTATTTATTTATATACTTTCACATTTCAAATTAAGATGGATGGCAACCATCTAAAATGCCACTGCAGTTCATTGTAGGCCTGTGTTTTTACCCGATATCATCAGAGTACCATGGCATATGAATATGAATCCCTCATTTCGATGGTACATGTACATTAGGAACATGTTAAAGTACAATCTGATGCCATCACTGAGTACAGCCACAGTCATTTCTGTACAGGATTGAGAAGCACGGATATTAAATTCACATGAACATGTTCCTCGGGTGATTTAGAGCAGAAACGGTCTGTAATGGAGCTCATGGGGTGAATGTTCCCTTCACACCGTCACAGATCAAAATATAGCAGTCGAATATTCACAGCGAGCATCTGAAGGATCAATGCACCCGCGAGACCTTTCTGAAGATCTGTTTACTCAGAGTCACAGACAGAGAGATGACACTCATGACCATAGCTCATAACTAATCAGAAACACATAGAGTGAACGATAATCAGAAACGCATCTGACCCGCGAGATTTCAATGCACCCGCGAGGCCTTTCTGAAGATCTGTTTACTCAGAGTCACAGACAGAGAGATGACACTCATAACCATAGAGTCTAATCAGAAACACATCTGAAGGATCAATGCACCCGCGAGACCTTTCTGAAGCTCCGTTTACTCAGAGTCACAGACAGAGAGATGACACTCATGATGCTCATAACCACAGAGTCTAATCAGAAACGCATCTAATCAGAAACACATCAATGAACACCCGCGAATGCACCCGCGAGACCTTTCTGAAGATCTGTTTACTCAGAGTCACAGACAGAGAGATGACACTCATAACCATAGAGTCTAATCAGAAACACATCTGAACGATCAATGCACCCGCGAGGTCTTTCTGAAGATCTGTTTACTCAGAGTCACAGACAGAGAGATGACACTCATAACCATAGAGTCTAATCAGAAACACATCTGAACGATCAATGCACCCGCGAGGCCTTTCTGAAGATCTGTTTACTCAGAGTCACAGACAGAGAGATGACACTCATAACCATAGAGTGCTCGTAATCACACAGTGGTTAAAATGTGTGCACACTCTGAACGATCAATGCACCCGCGAGGTACATTTTCCCGAACATGATAAAGTGAGGTTTTCCCTTGATTTCAGAGTCACAGACAGAGAGATGACACTCATAAGAGTTTTTACAGAACTAATTTTAGATTTCTCTTTTTATAGAGTCACTAATCAGAAACACATCTGAAGGATCAATGCACCCGCGAACCTTTCTGAAGATCGTTTACTCAGAGTCAAGACAGAGAGATGACACTATACCATAAGTCTAATCAAACCATCGAAGGATAATGCACCCGCGAGACCTTTCTGAAGCTCCGTTTACTCAGAGTCACAGACAGAGAGATGACATTCATGATGCTCGTAACCACACAGTGGTTATAAATGTGTGTGATTAATTGCATACATTTTCCCGAACATGGAATAAAGTGAGGTTTTCCCTTGATTTCGTTGTCATAAGAGTTTTTACAGAACTAATTTTAGATTTCTCTTTTTATCACTCCTAAATCACGAAACGAAGCAATGATATATAAACAAACCCGAAGTAAAGACCTTCAGACTATAGAGAGGAATACAATTATGTGTTGATGCATGCAAGCGCTGCTGAAGAGGAGAAAACTCATTATTATATTGAGGAAACGTAAGATATGTATTGCAATTGAAATCTACAGACGCAAACAGACAAAGTGCTGAAATAAAACCAGGTGAATGATATATGAATAAACCCCTCAGTAAATAAAACTACGTTTTGCTTATGAAGTGGAGAAACAAACTCATTTTGAGAAAAAGACCTTTAAAGATATGCATAGTTATTGAAATCTACAGACGCAAATAGACAAAGTGCAAAAATAAAACCAGGCGAATATTATATGAATAAACCCCTTCTGTGAGTTTTGGTTTAATAAGTGCTTCTGAAGCGGAGAAACAAACTTTTTTTGAGAAAAGACATTTAAAATATGTCTTGTGTTGATATTGTAATTGTACAGATACAAATCAGGCGAATGATATATGAACGACCTCCCAATACATATCTTCAGAATATAGAGGAATACAATGTTGGTGTAAGTGCTGCAGAAGTGGAGAAAACTAGAATTGATATGTATAGATACAAATAGACAAAGTGCAATAAAACAAACACTTAAAAGTGTATTTCAGATTTTTCCCCACTAGTCTGAAAGAAGACATGTTATGAAATAGACCAAATGTGAGCAGTGCATGAAAATGTCTTGCCTTAAATCCTTAAGTATATTCAACTCTGTTTGAGCTCAAGTCTGTTTTTCACTCTTAAGATACTATAATAACCTCATTCAGATAAAAATAGAAATCTCTTTTTCTTGTCCACATTTCACTTCATCATTGCTCAGAGACTAATGGAGCTTTAATAAGGCATGTAATCAGCAGCACTTTTCTGAGCGAGCGAGCGTGTGTGTGCGTGAGTGTGTGTGTGTGTGTGTGTGTGTGTGTGTGTGTGTGAGTGTAGAGAGAGAGAGAGAGAGAGAGAGAGAGAGAGTGTGTGTGTGTGTGTGTGTGTGTGTTGTGTGTGTGTGTGTGTGTGTGTGTGTGTGAGAGAGTGTGTGTGTGAGTGTATGAGTGTGTGTGTGTGTGTGTGTATGAGAGAGAGAGAAAGAGAGAGAGAGTGTGTGTGTGTGTGTGTGTGTGTGTGTAAGAGAGAGAGAGAGTGTGCATGTGTGTGTATGAGAGAGAGAGAGAGAGTGTGTGTGCATGTGTGAGTGTGTGCGTGTGCGCGTGTGTGAGTGTGTGTATGTCTGTCTGTCTGTCTGTGTGTGTGTGTGTGTGTGTGAGTGTGAGTGTGTGTTCATAAGTTTCCACCTGCTGCCATGTGACTGATTTCTGCAGACGCCTGTGCGCTGGATCCAGACTCACGCGGCACATGGAGCGAGAAACGAGGCGCTGCACAGAGACAGAGAGAGAGTCATATATATACGTATAATAAATCAGTAAGAAAACATAATTCACACAACAATTAATCAAATCAACAAATGACAAAATTACACTATTTAATATTTTTTTCTAAAGAAAATGTAAGCAGCACTTGCCTGTGCAAAAGTCACTGCCACAATGCCAGGGTGTTGATACGGTCTTCTAGGTCGTTAGCAACCACCTGGCAACCACACAGAAGACCTTAGAAACCACATAGCAATCAACTAGAAGACCTTAGCAACCTCCTGGCAACCACATAGAAGACCTTAGAAACCCCAAAAAACTGAAACCTTAGCAACCACCTGGCAACCACATAGAAGTTTACCTTAGAAAATGACCCTTAGCAAATCCTGGACCATTGCCTGGGTGGTTGTTGTCTTCTGGGGTGTTGCTATGTGGTTGCGGTCTGGGTGGTTGCCAGCTGAGTTTGCCAGGAGGTTGCTAAGGTGTTCTGGGTGGTTGCCAGAAGGTTGTTTCTTCTGGGTGTTGATATGTGGTTGCCAGGAGGTTGCTAAGGTGTTCTGAGAAGGTTGTTTCTTCTGGATATGTGGTTGCCATTGCTAAGGTGTTCTGGGTGGTTGCCAGGAGGTTGTTTTCTGAGGTGTTGCTATGTGGTTGCCTTTGCTAAGGTGTTCTGGGTGGTTGCCAGGAGGTTGCAGGTAAAGGTGTTCTGGGTGGTTGCCAGAAGGTTGTTTCTTCTGGGGTGTTGCTATGTGGTTGCCAGGAAAGGTGTTCTGGGTGGTTGCCAGAGGTTGTTTTTTTCTGAGGTGTTGAATGTGGTTGCCAGGAGGTTAAGTTGTTCCAAAACCACTGTTTTCAAAGAATTTTGTTTTTTTCTGAAGAAGTTTACCAGAAAATGTCCACTCCTTTGCAAATCTAGTACTGGATGGTTGCCAGGAGGTTGCTAAGGTGTTCTGGGTGGTTGCCAGAAGGTTGTTTCTTCTGAGGTGTTGATATGTGGTTGCCAGGAGGTTGCTAAGGTGTTCTGGGTGGTTGCCAGAAGGTTGTTTCTTCTGATGTGTTGATATGTGGTTGCCAGGAGGTTGCTAAGGTGTTCTGGGTGGTTGCCAGGAGGTTGTTTTTTCTGAGGTGTTGCTATGTGGTTGCCTGGGGGTTGCTAAGGTGTTCTGGGTGGTTGCCAGGAGGTTGTTTTTTCTGAGGTGTTGTTATGTGGTTGCCTGGTGGTTGCTAAGGTGTTCTGGGTGGTTGCCAGAAGGTTGTTTCTTCTGGGGTGTTGCTATGTGGTTGCCAGGAGGTTGCTAAAGTGTTCTGGGTGGTTGCCAGGAGGTTGTTTTTTCTGAGGTGTTGATATGTGGTTGCCAGGAGGTTGCTAAGGTGTTCTGGGTGGTTGCCAGGAGGTTGTTTTTTTCAGAGGTGTTGCTATGTGGTTGCCTGGGGGTTGCTAAGTTGTTCTGGGTGATTGCCAGGAGGTTGTTTTTTCTGAGGTGTTGTTATGTGGTTGCCTGGGGGTTGCTAAGGTGTTCTGGGTGGTTGCCAGAAGGTTGTTTCTTCTGGGGTGTTGCTATGTGGTTGCCAGGAGGTTGCTAAGGTGTTCTGGGTGGTTGCTAGGAGGTTGTTTTTTCTGAGGTGTTGCTATGTGGTTGCCAGAGGGTTGCTAAGGTGTTCTGGGTGGTTGCCGTGAGGTTGTTGTTTCTGAGGTGTTGATATGTGGTTGCCAGGGGGTTGCTAAGGTGTTCTGGGTGGTTGCCGTGAGGTTGTTTTTCTGAGGTGTTATTATGTGGTTGCCAGGGGGTTGCTAAGGTGTTCTGGGTGGTTGCCGTGAGGTTGTTTTTTCTGAGGTGTTACTATGTGGTTGCCAGGGGGTTGCTAAGGTGTTCTGGGTGGTTGCAGTGAGGTTGTTTTTTCTGAGGTGTTGATATGTGGTTGCCAGGGGGTTGCTAAGGTGTTCTGGGTGGTTGCCGTGAGGTTGTTGTTTCTGAGGTGTTGATATGTGGTTGCCAGGGGGTTGCTAAGGTGTTCTGGGTGGTTGCCGTGAGGTTGTTTTTTCTGAGGTGTTACTATGTGGTTGCAAGGGGGTTGCTAAGGTGTTCTGGGTGGTTGCCAGGAGGTTGCTAAGGTGTTCTGGGTGGTTGCCGTGAGGTTGCTAAGGTGTTCTGGGTGGTTGCCGTGAGGTTGTTGTTTCTGGGGTGTTACTATGTGGTTGCCAGGGGGTTGCTAAGGTGTTCTGGGTGGTTGCTAGAGTGTTCTGCGTAGCGTTTTCTTCCTGTCTGCTGTGAAATGCATCTCTGATCTTTTGGTCTGTAGAGGTGTCTCGGGTTCCTCCTTCATTGTGAGTCTGTGGGAGTTTTCAGCAGGTGAAATGCTGCATCTGATCCCTCGGTAAAGTCCTCAACAACACTCACAATTCACACGCTGAACAAACAAGTATATATGAATATAAAAACACTCAGCTGAGTCTTGTGATCTTTTATTATATTCTGTACATATGTAACCTCATACATCACATTAACATCAGGCACAACTTAATCAGAAGCTCATCTGCGAATCGATTTGTTTCACTTTCACGCCACAAAATCTGTTCCTCATGACCTACAGGTTCATAACGAACACTCCTGCATTGCTTTTATGGGGAAAAGGAATGCTGTATATTGTTGATGGTCAAACGACTCATTTTAATCTAATAATTCAACCATTTCCCATCAGTTCACATGCATCTGTTTTTGATGTACTCGCGGTACATGAGCACGTCCTCATGACACAGAGTCCTGACACAACCTCGACCCGTCTGAACGTGACACTCGAACACCTCACGGCTCTGGACGTCCACCTCTGGAGCCAAAACCTTGTAGATGCTGTCCGACGGGAACAGAGACACCGGAACGCTGCCGGGGAAAAAAACACAGATTCAATTACAAACAGTGGTGGCTGGTGCTAAACATTTTTTGGGGGGGGCAAACAAACTGAAAGTATGGGCGATCTGTTTTCTTTCTGACTATTAAATAAAACACAAACCCGATCCAAAAAAGTTGGGAACTGTACCTTGTGAATAAAAAGGAATACAATAATTTACAAATCTCATAAACTTATATTTTTGTAAAGATAAAACATATCGAATGTTGAAAGTGAGACTTTTGAAATGTCATCTGCCATATTGCGCTTTTTGGATTTCTGAGAGCTCCACAAAAAAGTTGGGAATAGCAATAGAGGCCGGAAAAGTTAAATGTACATATAAGGAACAGCTGGAGGACCAATTTGCAACTTATTAGTCAACTGACGAGGGTATAAAAGAGCTGCTGCTGAGTGGAACGTGTCTCTCAGAGTCGTTGAGAACGGTCCAATCCCCCACATGCTGCGGCCAAAAATAGTGGAGCATATAAAAGGAGTTTCAAGAAAAATAGCAAAGAATTGATTCATCATCTACAGCTAATATCTAAAGATTCAAGAATCTGGAACAATCTCTGTGGTAAGGGTCAGGCCGAAAACCATACTGGATGCCTGTGATCTTCGCCCTTAGACGGCACTGCATCACATACAGGAATGCACTGTATGGAAATCACAACATGGGCTCAAACTTCCAAAAACATTGCGGTGAACAATCCACCGTGCCATTCGCCGTTGCCGGCTAAAACTCTATAGCAAAAAAGAAGCCACATTAAACATGCCAGAAGCGCAGGCGTTTTCTCTGGGCCAAGGCTCGTTTAAAATGGACTGTGGCAAAGTGGAAAACTGTTCTGTGGTCAGACGAATCAAAATTTGAAGTTCTTTTGAAAAGGGACGCCATTTGGACTAAAGAGGACAAGGACAACCCAAGTTGTTACAGCGCTTAGTTAGAAGCCTGCACTCATTAGGGGTCATGAGTGCGGTGGCGCCTTACCATCTGGAAAGGCACACAATGCTGAAAGGTATATCCAAGTTCTAGAAAACATATGCTCCCATCCAGACGTTTTTTGAAGACCTTGCATTCAATGAATGCCAGACCACATACTGCATATAACTAACATCATGGCTGCGTAGAAGAAGGATCCGGGTACTATGGCCACTAGTCCAATGATTTTACCCATAGAAAACATTATAAAGAGGAAGATGCGACAAAGAAGACCTAAGACCGTAGCAACTAGAAGCCTTATTAGCGATATGGGACAACATTTTTCCTAACTTAGCAACTTGTTCCTCAGTCCCCACGTTTGCAGACTGTTAAAGGGGGCTAACTTGAAGGGGGGCCACACAGGGTAAACATGGGGGGGTCCTTGTTATCAGAATTAAATTATTCATACATATTTTGAAATGAAAAAGTGGAATTAAATAGTTGAATATTATAATATTTGTAATCAGTGGCAGCTTTTTTGAGATAGGGGGGGGGGGGGGCCCTATTGTTGACCAGCTGCCACTGATTACAAATATTATAAATTCAACATATTTTCCCCTTAAAATTATACTTTTTCATTTCAAAATTTGATGTATCTATGTTGTATTCTGATAATTTAATTCTGATAACTTCCACATCATTGGACTGTTTTTATTAAATTTGTAAGTGTCCCAATGTTTTTGGAATCGGGTTTGTACTTAAAAAAAACATGTACGAAATTACATTAAAACATTTAAACATACTATAATTTAAAATGATTGCATTCTATTAATTAAACTGCCTTCTCTTTATTTGCTCCCTCGTTATGGAACGAGTTGCAGAGGGTTATTATAAATAAATACAATTATTATGGTCTACTCTAAAGGAAACGTACTTGCAGTAAATCATTTTCTTTTTTTATTATGTATTTGTAATCACCTGAATGTAGAGTCAAATATTTGTTTGTTTTATGTGTTTGTTATTGTTTTATTATTAATCTTTTTGTGCTGCTATTTTGGCCAGGACTCCGTGGAAGAAGAGATTCTGCATCTCAAGGGGACTATATGGGTCAAATAAAGGATACATTCAATTCAATTAAAAAATAATTAAACAAATATGTAAACAAATTCTAATAATTCAAAAAAAAATTACAATATGTCTGAAATTGAAAAAATATAATTGAGTATTAAATATTTTTTTCTATTTTTAAATGTATTAATTTAGATTAAAAAAAAATCCAAAATACTATCATATAAAATTAATAAATACTAATAATTTAATATTAAATAAATATATATTTTTATTTTCAAAGATACATGCATGAAATTAGATTCAAAATATAAAAATAACAATATAAAATTATTTAATTACAATAATTGAGCATTAAATATTTTTTGCATGAATATATATAAATAGTGCTATAAATATGTTGTGTATTGAGCAAAATACTTAAATACATGCTAACAATACATACTCTGTTTTCTATCTATTAAATTCAATAAAAAGTAAATGCTGATGAAAATTATGCTTTTGGCAAATGTGGGTACATTTACATGTATTTAAATTATTATTAATGCACATTGTTTCTTTAAAAATAAATACATAGATAAATAAATGAAAATATATAAAAAATCTTAAACAACAACAGCTCAACTTCACACTCATCCAGTCTAAACTAAGAGGAAAGAGACTAAATGAACTTATCCTCTCATGAAATGCACGAGCAGTGGCAAGAACACTTAAATGAATGTAAATGAAGCAGTAAGTCATGACTCACGCTCTTTCTTTTCTCAAGACAGGTCCGATATTACATATTCAGATAAGGCATACTTAGACATCAGTCACGCTCTATATTCAATGTTTCTATTGCTGCTCGACTATCAGAATTAATTCTTTCCTATGACCGACCGTCTCATCGCTTATTCATGACTGCTTTGTGGATCTCAAATCCTACGATCGACTGCAATTACAAGCAGAGAGTTAAATATGCATGAACTCTTCTGACACCAGATGGATGTGATGAAGAAAATGACGTCTGCGACGCACTCCGAGCTGCTTTCTGATGCACGGTACGAGCTCAAACCGCTACAAACTACTGTGGAGTTATTATAAAGTTAATAATTGACTTCACACCATAATCATCTAAATATGAGTCGGGTGTAAATACCGGATTATATTATCACTTAGTATGAGGTCATATAGTAACAATAACAATAATAATTTGTACATACGGTGCATAGCGTGTATTGATAACTGTAAGTATGTCTAATAGTACACTGTGTGTACGGAGTATATGTATGTGTATTCTGCACATTGTCTTCTGTATAAGTCTGTAAGTATGTACTGTCTGTATGTAAACTGTCTGGAGCACGCTCTCTTAACAACTACTGCACTAACTATTAATAAGCAGAAAATTAGGAATTTATTGAGGGAAAAGTCGTAGTTTAATATTGAATAAGAATTCTCGATTCTAAAGTGTTACCAACATTTCATCTAATTTATTATAACATTTTTTATTTTTTTTTTATTTTTTACATTTTCTCATAAAGTTAAAACTGAATTTTAGAAATATCTGTAACTTTATTTAAAAGACAAAACTGATTTATTCAGTATTTAGTTGAAGCACCTTTGGCAGTATTACAGCCTCCAGTCGTTTTGGGCTTTGCACACCTGGATTGGGGGATTTCTCAAGCTCGCTCAGGTTGGATGGGGACCGTCGGTGGACAGACATTTACCGGTCCCTCCAGAGATGTTGGATAGGGTTCAAGTCTGGGCTCTGGCCGGGTCACTCGAGGGCATTCACAGAGCTGTCCCTGAGCCGCTCCGGTGTTGCCTTGGCTGTGTTCTTAGGGTCATTGTTCTGTTGAAAAGTGAACCGTTGACCCAGTCTGAGGTCCTGAGGAACAGGTTTTCATTGAAGATATCTCTGTGCTTTGCTCTATCCAGCTTTCCCTCAGTCCCTGCCAGTGGTGGACAGTAACGAAGTAGTTTTACTTCATTAGTGTACTTAAGTACATTTGTCAAGTACTTTACTGGCGTAGGTTTATTTAGAGTAACTTTTACTTTACTACATTCCAAAGCATAAGATCGTACTTTTTACTTCACTAGATTTCATAAATAATATATCTTTATAATACATCACGTGCTCCGAGACGCAGAAGCGGTGTCTGATTCATGAACAAACTGATTCTTTTCAATAACCCGGTTCAATCGGTTCACAAATCACACAAAGTGATTCACTCACGACGACTCACTGATTCAAATGATTCGTTCAGAGCGAGTCTTCTTCAGAGATCTGAACTCACAAGTAAAGAACTGGGAGATCTTGAGAACTGACTACGTTACTAATGTTAGAATTATTGTCACAGAAAATCATATTTAGATCAAAACTGTCAGTTTGTGAAGTAAATCTGCTGTAAAGGGTGATCTGTTTAAGTCCACTGAAATGCTTGAATGCAGACACGTCAACGTCAGAGTCTCTATGTTTTAGGTCAAAAAACATTCAAATAAGACATATTAAATAAAATAACTCATGCACGTTCATCTTCCCTGCTGCTGTAACGTTAGCAGCTTTATTAAAAAGCTATGCATTTAGTCCAATGTGACGTCTGTTCTTATACTGATCGTCAACACAGTATTATGTATCTGGATCAACTAGCCGAGTAGACAGATATGAATATTTATTCATCATAACCATGCTGAAAATGAGTCAATATTGTTAGCTGATGCTAACTGTCTAGCTAACAAGCTTGCTGGTGCTAAATCGAGGTCATTTGTAAATATTTGTATTCATGCACCTAGATAGATTACAATCTGAGGGAAAAAGAAAGGATGTGATGTTCAGAGCACGGTAACGACAGTAATTATCAAAGTGGGAAGTGATGCCCTCCGGGGGCATTTGGCCGGGGGTGTTTACACCATAAGAAAAATATCATTATGAAAATCTAATTATAGTTTCCTTATTATATTCCTTATTTCCTTATTGGCTATTTTGGGAAAAGCCCAGGTGTTTTGAGCAGTAGGATCATAAAAATATATAGGCTAATATAAACTTTTATTATATAAGTAGCCTATATAAAACTGCAATATAAACATCTATCGGTACCTTTTACTTAAGTACATAAATACATTGAGTACTTTTGTACTTTCACTCAAGGAAACGAAGAACTTTTACTGGAGTAATATTTTATTATACGGATCTGTATTTTTACTCAAGTACTTGATTTGTGTACTTCGTCCACCACTGACCCCTGCCGCTGAACCCCCCCCCCCACACACACACAGCACGAGACTGTTACAGCACACTTTACTTTTGGGACGGTACTCTGCAGGTTTCCTTCAAACATGATGCTTAGAATAGAGGTTCATCAGAGTTTCTCAGAGTCTGAGGGTCCTTTAGGTGCTGTATTACAAACTCCACGTGTGTTTTCATGTGTCTTCACTGAGGAGAGGATTGAGTTTGGCCACACCGGCATAAAGCCCAGATCGGTGGAGACTTGCAGTGATGTTTCTCCTATCTGCACATATGATCATTTCAACTAGAGTGACCATCAGGTTTTCTTGCTTTAATATAGTCACACACACAGCCCACTCCACACACACAGCACTGGCACACACACAAGAGTCACGATTCGAATTGGCAGTCAGATGTCGAAAATTCCGAACTATTCTCAAATATTGTTAGTCGATATCCCTAATATATATACATATCCTTTTTTCTCTCATGCTGCTGAGACAGCCGTCTGTCTGACCTCATTCTTGGCTTTTCGCTCTGATATGTATTGTCAGCTGTAGGAGGTGTGTGCCTTTCCAAATCATGTCCAATCAATTTAATTTACCACAGGTGGACTATAATCAAGGTGTAGAAACATCTCAGCAATGACAAGAGAAATGGGAGGCACCTGAGCTAAATTTTAAGTTTTGTTGCAAAACTTGTTGCTGAATACTTATGTAAATTTAATATTTCAGTTTTTTCTCTTTAATATATTTATCACACACACACACACACACACACACACACACACACACACACACACACACACACACACACACACACACACACACACCAACACACATGATTCAACTATTGGCAAGATTCAAAAATTCCGATTGGACTATGAAAATCCTTAGTCGGGGACATCCCTAATATATAAATACATATGTTGTTTTTTCACTCATGCTGCTGAAGAGTTTGATTTATTCCGTCTGTCTGATTCAGTTTCCTTCATCTAATTATCTAACAGAAAGACACATCTAGATGTGAACCTTCCTGCTTCCTGAGGAAGTTACAGCAGTGATTGTCCATTCGACTCTCACACACACGCAGACAGGAAGCATTACATCATCAGACGTGTGTGTGTGTGTGTGTGTGTGTGTGTGCGCGTGTGTGTGTGTGTGTGTGTGTGTGTGTGTGTGTGTGTGTGTGTGTGTGTGTGTGAGAGTGAGTGAGTGTGTGTGTGTGTGTGTGTGTGTGTGTATATGTGTGTATGTGTGTGTGTGTGAGTGTGTAGTGTGTCTGTGTGTTTGTGAGAGTGTGTGTGTGTGTGTGTGTGTGTGTGTGTGTGTGTGTGTGTGTGTGTGTGTGTGTGTGTGTGTGTGTGTGTGTGTGTGTCCAAATATTTGTTCATCTTAAACATTTACTCACGTCCTGTGAAGCCTGGATATATAATACAGCACATTCATAAAGAAGAACCAAAGCCACAGGTGTCATTCATCAACACCTCTCACTGAAAATCATCTGTAAAACCACCATTATGATGTAATATTCATTATAAATACAACAATGATATATAAACAGACTTCACAGAAAACAGTCGTTAATATTTGATTAATTTCAAACAGCTGATTCTCATCATAATGTAAGGGAGGTTTGATGTTGGCACTGGTGGAGACATAACGGCAGACAACATTACTGCTAAGGACAATTTAGTAGTTGGCTGATCATGTCTTAGTGTCTCTACTAAACTCTGAAAATCATAACAAGCTATGTCTTACTTTGGAAACGATAGTTATCCTTAAACATGAAGAGCTCAAATAACAGATTAAGTTTCTCCAAATTGCACAAAAAGCTTATGGATATAATTATAAGTCAGACATTGAAGTGAATTGTTGTTTTTGTTTCTTCTGAGGAATATTCAGTCAACATTATTTATACACAACTGCAGTATGGAGTACCTCAAGGCTCAGTACTAGGACCATTACTTTTCATGCTTTACATGTTACTCTTGTGAGATATTATTAGGAAACATGGTGTTAGCTTTTACTCTTCTGCTGATGATACTCAGCTCTATATTTCA
>CM049864.1:63530129-63590129 GCA_027474115.1 Schizopygopsis malacanthus | reverse complement strand
GTACGTACAGTATGTATTGTAGCCTATATGTATGTGTTTGTGTGTATAAACGTGTGTGAGTGTCTGTGTGTGTCCGTGTGTGTGTGTCCGTGTGTGTCTGTGTGTGTCCGTGTGTGTCCGTGTGTGCGTGTCCGTGTGTGTGTGTGTGTGTGTGTGTGTGTGTGTCTGTGTGTGTCTGTGTGTGTCCATGTGTGTGTCCGTGTGTGTCTGTGTCTGTGTCCGTGTGTGTGTTTGTGCGTGCGTGCGTGCGTGTGTCCTGCCATGGCAACAGGTCAGTGTGACCGTGACAAACAATCAGAGGACTGAACCAGATCTGTGTGACGCTTTCATTCAGAATCATTAATATCTCCATCGCTCAGTTTGGACCTTCCTCATTTCATCCACTTGCACCAATATCATATACATATATAATTAGTGCTGTCAATTAATTCAAAAAATAACTAATTAATCGCACATTTTTTTTACAATTATACACGATTAATCGCAATTAATCCCACCTAAAATTAAAGTTTTTAAATATACTTTTATATTACAATAATTTCACATTCAATCTTCAAATGTACAAACAACAAAGACAATATATTTAATATTTCTTTAATGGCATGTTTTTATGATAAATTACAGTTTACTATAGCTTCACATAGAAAACAGTTATTTTAAATGATAATAATATTTCACAATTTTTACTGTATTTTTGATCAAATACATCAAGGATCATTTTGATCAAGGCCAGCATCACTGATATCAATTCTACTGATGTCTCTATAAAATAGTTTTTCCCTTAATATTTAACCATTGATTGTTCAGCATTACAGTATAATTGATAGCCATCAATTTTAATATTTAAATAGAATTAACTTCTAATTTAAGTGAACTTAAAACATTCTTCACATGAACCCATTATAATAAATGGCATATTTAGCTACCCGTGTCCTTCAGCAGAAATATACAGAAAATGAATATTTTTCAAACACTAAATTCTAGATTAAATATAGATGAACCCCTTAAAGCTATAAAAGGTATTGATTTCCTTTTGATTAATAGATATCACAGCAGCTGGTTATGAGTTTATTTGCCTGCTATTGCTTTAAAAGCTGCTGCTGAAAGTGACACGCATCTTATTTTCTCACAACTCTCGTTTCTGACACACTTCAGGTCATAAAGTCTCTTCTAATGAGTGGACGAGTTGAATCGGGTGCGTTAGATGAGCGAGACAGTGCTGGGGTGCATCAGGACAGTTTTAAAAACCATTCAGAGACATGTTCTTAAATGTGATGCATATATAACACATTGCATGCATGCACACAGTTTTAAGGCAGCTTTAATCGCTTTTTGGTAACATGCATTAACTGACGGCATAACTAGGACATTGCATGCACGTAGTTTCTTTCGCTGTTTGATATGAAATGATAGACAAGCTACAGCGCGTGCTGCCAGCTTTGTGTATGTGTTTGAAGAGCGCGCACTACGATCACAGTATCGCGTCTGGAACGTCTCCCGTTTGATGTAGTCATAAAGACGTTCTGCATCTAAATAAACGCAATCCTTTTCAAGAAAAAAGAGACAGAGGCAGCAGTTGTGAATGGGGTGGCCAACCATAGCCCCCCCCCCTGCGTTAATTGCATTAAATATTTTCAATATGTTTGAAAATATGTTTTGTAATTACAAAAAATGAATCTCCTGCGTTAACGCACTAATCTTGACACCACTAATATATAAACACACACACACACACACACACACACACACACACACACACACACACACACACATACATTAATGCTCATAAATAACAATTCATGAATAATCACATCACAAATAAACTATATATAACAACAACAAAAAAGAATACATTACCAAGTATTTCTGTCTTGTTTTCCAGTACAAACATCTAATCATTATTAAATCGAGATAAAAAATAATAATATCAAGACTGACTTTTTTTTTTAGCTGAAAAATTAAGTAAAATTAGCTTAAAACAAGAAAAATATCTGTATATGGGGTAATTGTGAAAATAATTGTTTTCTCTTTTTTTTGTTGCAATTAATAGGACATGGTTTTTGATTACTAACATTTAATTTAACCATGAAATAGAATCCATAAAACTTAAAAATGAATTAAAAAATGAATACAGAACAAAGGGAAAGGATAAAACACTTTTAGGGCACTAAAAATGTGAAAAATGAGCAGTTTGCGTATATTTTTGATCATTTCAGTTTGACCTGAACAATTTCAGCAGCACATTTTCACTCAGTTTACAATGAAACTACCCTTTTTGATGCAAGAAAGAGACGACAAAAGGAGAAGAGACTGTATTGACGTTATTCATTAAAGTCCTGAGTGTCCACTCATTCATTCATCTCTCATCCATTAAAATCCCTTCGTTCTTCCCTCAATCCCTCCTTCAGTGTCTCTCAAGGTAAATAAACCCAAACGGCCTCGTCGGCATGGCAACATGACAGAAACCTTGAGTCACACATGCGGGGCGAGAGAGGGGGGAGAGAGAGAGGGAGAGAGAGAGAGGGAGAGAGAGAGAGAGAGAGAGAGAGAGAGAGAGAGAGAGAGAGAGAGAGAGAGAGAGAGAGAGAGAGAGAGAGAGGGATGGAGAGAGAGAGAGAGAGAGAGAGAGAGAGAGAGGGAGGGAGAGAGAGAGAGAGAGAGAGAGGGGGGAGAGAGAGAGAGAGAGAGAGGGGGGGGAGAGAGAGAGAGAGAGAGAGAGAGAGAGAGAGAGAGGGGGGGGGGGAGAGAGAGAGAGAGAGAGAGAGAGAGAGAGAGAGAGAGAGAGGGAGGGAGAGAGAGAGAGAGAGAGAGAGGGGGGGGGAGAGAGAGAGAGAGAGAGAGAGGTAGAGAGAGAGAGAGAGAGAGAGAGAGAGGGGGGGGGGAGAGAGAGAGAGAGAGAGGGAGAGAGAGAGAGAGGGGGGGGGGGGGGGGGGGGAGAGAGAGAGAGAGGGGGGGGGGGGGAGAGAGAGAGAGAGAGAGAGGAGGAGAGCGCAGATGAACCCATGATAAAAATGTACAAATGAAATAAAAAAATATACATAAAATAAATTAAAATAGAAATAAAATATATATACACAAACAATGTAAATAAAAAATATATATAAATGTTTAATATGTAAAATTTTCCATTGCATTTACAATATATTGTTCATTCAGCTACTGCCAAATGTGAAACAAAATTTGACATATTACACACCCCCCACACCCACATACATTTATGAAAATAATATCAATATAACATTGTTAATGTTGCATTTGATTATTCAACTGATGAATGCATCAGAAACTGCCAAATGTGAAATATGCAATAAATAGAATAAATCTAAAAATATATACATAACAAAAAATAAATAAAATAAAACATGCAAAAAAAAGATAAAACGTTAAATAAAAAAACAACAAAAATAATCTCTCTCTCTCTATATATATAATTATATATATTTATTTAGTCATTTAGCATATATATATATATATATATATATATATATATATATATTAATGTTGCATTAATGTTATCCAATCATGCAAAGATTCATTAATTTATTGCTACTTCATTGAAGTAATTTAATGTTCTTAAACACGCAAAAACATTCATATTTAGTGCAATCTGTTCTACTAGAGCAAAAGATTCACAACAGTAAGACGAGATTTTGATGACATTTGGCAATCAATAAATACTGTTTGTTGTTCTCTATGCATTGCATTATGAGCAACATTGTGTGAGTTTAAGTTATTTGTACGCCGCAAATTAGAAAGAAATAAAGGAGTGAAAAGAGTCATTATGATTGAGACTCACTGACTCAATGCATGTTTCCTCGGGTAACGTTTCTCCAGAATATAAACCCCTTACAGCATGATCAGAATCTCACCGAGAGCTTAATAAAGCAGGGATCAGGTGTATACAGATCAGGACTCACACAGAGCCAGAAAACAGCCTTCAACAACTTACACAGAGAGACGGGAAAGGTTGCTATCAAATAGCACACCTAGGTTCCTAGCTGATGATGAAGAATCGACAGAGCATCCATCAAGTGTTAGACCGTGTTCTAGGTCATTAGATGCAGAGGTTTTGGTCCTATAATTAAAACAGTAAGAAATGACTAGTCGTATTTTTTTATATCAACTATGCATTCAGTGAGTTTAGCAAATTGGCATGTTTTGAAATATAGAGCTGAGTATCATCAGCAGAAGAGTAAAAGCTAACACCATGTCTCCTAATAATATTTTGTATTTATTTATTTTTTATTGACCAACTTCTGATGGACGCTATATCACCTTGAACCAGCAAAAACCCGTCACCATGTTCCAGAACGCAGCTTGATACGAGCTGTTTCCCAGCAGAAACTTCAGGAGCCATTCTGGCCCAGTTTAATCTTATGAACTTTCTTCTTTAAGAGTTTTCTCATGTCCACTTATACGATATATACGTCACCATACAGAAGAAAAGATCTCTTGCTACTTTTAAAAGTTCACCTCTACCTGAGCATTATTTGTTTCTTCTGGTTTTCAAGCAGATGATTGTTTGTCGAATGACATCACCTGAGGATCTCTCATCTTCTCTTTCTTTATCTCCATCCTGAACCCATTTCACCGCTTCTCAGCCAAAGCAAATGACATTTCATATGTACAGCGGCATGTTTTCACATACTGATGGCCAGACATTCTCCTTCAGGATTTTCTGATATTCATGGTTCCATCAATTATGGCAAGTCGTCCAGGTCCTGAAGCCCCAGACCAGCACACTACCACCACCATGTTTGTGTGATGATCTTTTGCTGTGTTGGTTTTATGCCGATGTAACGGGACACGCACCTTCAAAAAAAGTTCAACTTCTGGCGCATCAGTCCACGGAATATTTGTCCAAAAGTCTTGGGGATAATCAAGATATTTTTGGCCAAATGTGAGACGAGCCTTTGTGTTGTGTTTGTTCAGCAGTGGCTTTAGCCTGGGAAGTCTCCCACGGATGGTGTTTTTGCCCAGTCTCTTTCTTATTGTTGAATCATGAACACTGACCTTAATAGAGGCCAGTGAGGCCTGCGGTTCTTTAGATGTTGTTCTGGTTCTTTCATGACCTCCTGGATGAGTCGTTGTTGCGCTCTTGGAGTCATTTTGGTAGACCGGCCACTCCTGGGAAGGTTCAACACTCTTCCAAGTTTTCTCCATTAGTGGATACTAGCTCTGACCGTGGCTCGCTGGAGTCCCAAAGTCTTAGAACTGGCTTTATAACCCTTTCCAGACTGATACAACTATTTTGTTTCTCATCTGATCTTGAATTTCTTTAGATCGTGGCATGATGTGTTGCTCTTAAGCGTGCTTCACTTTGTCAGACAGGTTCTGTTGAAGTGATTTCTTGATTAAACCGGTCTGGCAGTAATCAGGCTTGGGTTTGGCTAATGAAATATAACGCAGCTTTCTAAAATAATGTGCTTAATCACAGTTCTTTCATGATTTAACAGAAGGGGGCAATTAATTTTCCGCATAGTGCCAGGAAGATTTGGACAGCTTTTTACCCATAATAAATGAAATCATCATTTAAAAACTGCATTTTGTTTTTACTTGCATTATTTTTGTGTAATATTAAAATGAGTTTGATCTGAATCTTTTAAGTGTGACAAATCCCCCCCAAAAAACTGAAGGCGTCAAACACTTTTTGACGGCACTGTATATATAGTTTTAGTTAACTATAACCCTGTTAACAGCACTATAGCCTAACTACAGATTGAAACTACTAGCTTACTTCTTTTTGAATGCTGTGCAGTATATATTATTTGTTACTATAGGGCTGTGCGATTTGGGGAAAATATCTAATTGCAATTTTTTTTGACAGATATTGCGCAATATTTTAATTGTGCAAAGTCAAGCTTTAGCTCAATATTGTCAATAGTGTGCAGCACAGTATGAGTATCGTTAGCCTTTTGAATAAACCGATAGAAACCGTCACAGAAATTCTTACGGCTTCCATTAAAACAATTACAAAATGAATGTGTTTTGGGCATTATTCCCGTGGGAATTACTGTTGTTCTATTGGTTCCCATCTTCCAGATCACATCCCACCAACATAATCTATATCAGTAGACACTATTATAGTTTACATTAAAACCAATACAATTTCCCATTATAACCCTTAAACCATTAAAGTGCCCCTTTTATGCCATTTCCAATATTGTGTGTAGCTGTTTGTATCTGAAAGTGCATGATAAATAAAGTTATAGTCTCCCAAAATAAAGAATCGACTCTATAATGAGTCGTTAGTAATTTGAATCCCATTTCCGTGATGGCTACACGTCACGCGGTAACACATTTGAATAATTCCCGCCTATGTTCTACGTTGGCTGGCCGTGAACAACTTGACCCGCGCTCAAGCACGTCATTTTACAGGCGACTCCTTCTCTAATCTCGGGAAGTTCAGCGGGGATACACAAAACGCTCGCTCTTTAAAGATGGTTCAGTACCCAGTTTATTTGGACTAGCGCTCCTCTGAATCACAAACTCTAAGTATGATAAATAATAGATGCTTAGATTTCCATCGAGCGTTCAAAATACTGAACTACGACAATGGGCCGATATTTTCAGACGTGCTGTACGCAGTTGACCAATCACAACAGACTGGGCCATCTGACCAATCAGAGTAGAGTAGGCTCACGGAAGGGAGGGGTTTAGAGAGACTGACTCTTAGAACTGCTCGAACAAATCGTTTGAGAATCGCTGGAAAATGAGGTGATATTAAATGCGTATTTTGAAAAAAAGCATTTTTTCACCTTGCAAGCATGTAAACCTATTGTAGGAGATTCCCCAAACAATATTAGGAGCCTTAAAAATGGCATAATAGGGCACTTTAAATTTACTATAGTGTTTGGAGAGGGGTTCTATTGTTTTTCAGCAGGGAAGATTATAATGGTATTACTACTTTTCCTGAATTTCACAGGAAAGATTGGTTTATTTTGTGTAAATAAAGAACTGTATTACTTAAATCATTTATTAAAGCATTGCATAGGTTACACAGGCTGATTTATTGATTTTTAAGTATTTGGGATTTTAAGAACAAGTGGAAAATGTGCTGAATGTTTCATTTCATCCAAGTGAAATTAGCAAAGCAATTAGACTGAATTTACATATGTAAATGAGTATGAGATGAGAGAGTATGAGATGCATTCAGAGAGACAGACTGTGTTTGCGGTCTTCTGAATTGGGAATAACGAACATGCATTATAAGCTTATTTCAAATTCTGTTTAAAATGTGTGAGATAGCGTTCACGTACTAATAAACACATTTATAAATCTTTTATTCTCCAGTACTGAAAGCAGAACTGATAAGGGAGCTCTTGATATGTTGATATGATTATTTAGGATCTTAATGAAAAGTCTATAACATATTTTGGTTAAATTTCTCAACGGTAGGGTAAAAAACATTTTTTTTACCATCAAAATCAGCTCTGTTTTCAGCACGCTGCTCTAATCTATGTTGCTTTAAATGCTAATGAGCTCTGCTGACTCCGCCCCTCTCTTTGGGGTGATGAGCAGTACTGTTTAATTGAGCCGTGAAATTGGCTAACTAGCACATTATTAGGAAAGGCGATTTCCAAAGATTCATAAAAACCCTTATATTCACTTCTTCTGTAGATGAAGCTGGATCACGAATGATTTGCGTGAATATAAACACATTTAGGCAGATTTAGGCGCATTCACTTCACAGCGAAAGTAACATTAATCCTCTGCATCTTCAGCGGCTCAGATGTCAGGAGTTAATGACGACTACTATATTCATTATTACATACAACAACAAAACACCTCAATCGCTTAATACCCCGCACCGGAGTCAAACAGCTCTCAGCTCACTCAGGGGGCGGGGCTAAAGTAAAACCGTCCTGTCAATCAACTCTCGTGGGAGGGGCCTCTAAAGATCTACGTCATTCTGACAGGAGTCTCAGAACAGCCTGATTTGAGAAACGGGATTTTAAAACAGGGATTAAAAAAAAAACACTGGCTGGGTTTTATCATTATATGATGGATGTGTACACACACTTCCAACACACATTTACGTTCAAACAGCATCCGATGACCCCAGTAATGCATTTGGTAATGGAGTCATATCCAATAATGGAGTCATATCGCATCCACATCGCAGGCTTTGCGATTAGAATATCACGATTTCAATTAATCACTCAGCTCTACTATGCATATCTATTTATATACTATTTGTTTAAAAATAACAGTATGCATTCAAACACCAGTGCACTACACTGTTGCATTGTGGGATACAGCATCTCATCAAATGTGGTCTAGTGCACAAAACATCTGCATACTGTATATAATATAAATGTAATAGAAATAATAAAAGTAGCATGCTAGTATTCTCTTCCGAAGAGACGTATCACTGCTTTAAGTTGCTGATTTGATTGTTTTTTTGCATGATAATGTTATAAAGAGAGTTGTGCGCGGCCGCTGTACCTCATGCGCGCGGATGCTGTCGCTCGGCTCGGACAGTTTGATCGGCGTGGAGCGCTGAGACACTGTCCCATCTTCCTCGCGCTCTTCCTCGGAGTCGTCCTCAGAGCTGCTGGAGATCTGCTCCTCGCTGGGAGGAGGAGGAGCGCTGGCCGCCGTCTTCCTCTGCAACACCGCCTCCTCCTTACTGGCCTTACTGCTGAGAGACCAGACCAGACCAGAGAAACCAGATCAGCACCTCATCCACACACTCACAGCCACTCTGAACACGAAAAACACTGCAGTCGATGGAAACAAATCAACTCTGAGCTACTGAACCATCAGAGCCAGGGTTATATCATCAACCAAAGCCATAAACACATTTTACATTAACAATTCATAATTAATTACATTATTTTCTCATATGACTTGTTTAAATATATATATTTTTTCTTTCAGTTTATATATACACATATATATACACATATATATATATATACACACACACACACACACACACACATATATATATTTCATTGATATACTCATAATTCTTAATATCTTGAATTGTTATAACTATGAAATTTTCTGTTTTTTATTTTAATCTTAAAGTTTCAGTAATTTTGTGTGCATTTTTTGTAGTTTTTTTTTTAATATATATATAGTTTTTAATTAAGGTTTATTATGTTTTTTTGTTTTAATTTAAATTGTTTTTCATTTTCATTATGTGACAACGATAATAAAAAAAGCTATCTGAAATCAAATAAAACGTAAAAAAAAACTAATTTCAGCAAGTCGCCACAAGAACATTTCTCTTTTTCATATTGCTTAACTTTATGTACTAAAATACATACAGTAAAAATAAAAAAAAAAAACTTAAAATATACATTATTTAAAAAAAACTCAAACTAAAAATGCAAAATAATTGTAAAAATGTGACAAATTAAATGTTAAATAATTTAATGAAATAAACTACCCATATTCATACCATATAGAACATACTTTTATAAGGGTTGTGAAGTATATTCATTATTATTTATTATTACTACAATTTAAAATAACTTTTTTCTACTATATATTTTTCTGTAATTTTTTAAATAAATATTTGTTATAATACACACACGCACAGACAATAATATATTAAATAACATAATTATAACATTTAGCATTGAAATATTGTAATATAAAAAACATTTTTAAAATGATCTTTTCTAAACAACAACTCAGGCCTCGGGCTCTGAATATTCATGATGTAAACACATATCGAAGCACAAATGGTCTTGTTCTCAAACGGATCTCACCCCAGAACTGACTTCGCGCTCTCGTCTGGTTTGCGGACGGTGAACGGACTCGGGTCGAGGCCGACCGTCTTCGGCATGAACTCCCTGAAAGACGAGACGAGAGAGAGAAATCATGAGAAGCATGAATATCCATCTGTATTTGCAAAATATAGAAATATATTCAGTGCACAAACAGAGTTTAAAGACGCTGAAAATAAACTCTTAAAGCTCTTCACAGCAACCCGTCAAATAGGGATGGGTACCGAAACTCGGTATTTAATCGGTCTCGGGGCTAAATTATAAAAGACCGGAGTATCGATAAGCTCTGACGTTAACGGTTCTGCTATCGGTACTGGAGAAATTAAGAAAACACACATACATTTATTATTGCTATATATATACACATTATCTTGCAAATTATATCCCGCCAGAGTCACCAGCTGTTTTTATATGCAATAATATTCAAACTCTTGTCTATGATGCATTTTTGCTATTCCCAAATCAGAAGCGCGATCGCTCACGTGGATGAGTTCAGCACGCGCAACATAAGCCCTGTTTATGATAGAAGATAACTAACCATTAAACATGCTTACACTTTAGCCCTGTGGCTGTTATATTAAACTGAGTTTATTTAATGTTTTTTTTTTAGCTTCTAAAGATTATAGCCGTGTTTCTTCTAACACAACTTCCTTCTCTTCACAGCGGCGCGCATTCGTTCCTCCCTGACCAAAACTTAACGTCAGAATCAGATCAATCGTCTGTCGATTGTTGTAAAATGCCGTCTTTACAGTTACTAAATTGCTGGACATGTTTGATAATGAAATGTTGGAAGTACAATCCACACGAGAGATGCTGTTCCTCAGGCTGAAGTGTGTGTGCGTGTGTGTGTGTGTGTGTGCAGGGGCGCGGGAAGGTGTTTTATGTAGGGGGTGCTGTGGGGGGGTGTAGTCAATTTCTGCATATAAATATTACGCCAAATAGAAACAGAAAATCGTGCTATAGCCTACGCACTTTCATGAGATCGTGTTAGACAACAATTAGCTATTTTACAAATGGGAATAGGCTACAATGAATTCATAACAATGTTTTACATTCAAGTTACATTCAAGCTTAAAAACCCTTAAAATGTATAGTGAAAAGTTTTTTTAAAAGCATCTGGAATGCAATAAAGTAATTTTAAAGCTGTTTTTAAAGCATTTGCTGCATGGATTAAAACGATAGGCCAATAAATAATTCACATCAGTCAGACAAAATTGCATTGCAACAAATCCTTTAAATTTCAAGGACAAAGATTTACATACTTTTTTTTTTATTGAATACAATTATAAAATAAAACGCAAATTATAATCGGGCCTGTTTTAGGCTTTCCCTTATTTTTATATTTGAGATGGTGAGGTGACGGGGAAAAATGACTCGCCATTTCCTCATTGGAGAAATATATGCATCTTAACGGATTACATAGGCTAATGAAGAGTTTTTGCTTTGCTTTGAATTATTTCGTTTTAAAGTAGTATTTTAAAGCTTTCTATAGATATATTTATCATATCTCTGAGCCAGTTTCGAGTTGCCGAGTTTCGGTTCATCATTGAAGCCTCTTGTTCAAAACCGGAAGAAAGTGCATTCTCTGTTTTCCTATTTTATAAAAGCACAATGTTGATATTGTGAATGCACACAAATAAAAGTAGACCCTTTACAGTTCAAAATGATATATTACTCTTACCTTTATGAGAAAAAAAAAAAATCACACGGCGTATTTTAAGTTGTTTTTACTGTAAGAAAAAAATCCTCCATGTCCTGTAAAGCTCGCTTCAGCTTCCACTCTCCACACAAACGGTTGGATATTGCACATTTATATAGGTTAAACATGCACTGTGATATGCTTGAACTGTTTATAGGCCTATCTATCGATTTTATTTTAGTCAAGTCTTGATGATTTGATAAGGCTAAATTAATCAAACATAGGGGATCAACTCTGATGCTGGCCGCTTGGTCGTTGCTTAAAAGAAAAAAAACATTTAACGAACAAAAAATGCTCCCAAGGTTTTTCTAAATTAACTTTATGAAAAAAAAAAAAACGAAACATCGTCTAATCACTTTTCCATTACATACAAAACTGAACTATTTTAGCTATAAGCTGTTTTGGGAGAAGGGAAAGACTCATATCGCTGAGAACAAAAAAAAAAAAGTACATCCATGATATTTCCATGTTCCGCTTTTAAGCCACAACCTACAAATTCTTCAACACAATCATAGCATTCACAAACATAAAAGCAAGCATTGGCAGTGCTGCGTGCGTGATTTGACAGGATGTGCGCAACGTGCGCATCAAATAGCCCTGCATCAGTTTAATAACTTTGATAACTTTAATTCTTACAACTGTTAAATTAATGGGCAAATGGTAAATATGTCGAAGATCACATAGAAATAGATAGCAAAATAGCCAATGTAAACTAAATGTTATAAACATCGGAGCAACCATATACATTTTTAAATTAATCTTTATTATAACAAATTTAGCCTATATATTTTTTTTATTCACAACAGTTTACAGTTGCCCACAGAAAAAAACTGGGGGTGCTGCAGCACTCTCAGCACCCCCTGTTCCCGCGCCCCTGTGTGTGTGTGTGTGTTTGCGCGCGTGTGTGTGTGAGTGTGCGTGTGTGTGTGTGTGTGCGTGTGTGTGTTTGCGCGCGCGTGTGTGTGTGTGTGTGTGCGTGCGCGGCGCGCTCCAAGCCTCGGGCGCGTCCAAACGATCAAATACACACACAATAAATGGTATATTTGTCAGTTTGTTTAACTTTGTTTCTTTGTTCATGTTCTTACTCTATCTTATCTTATGTATATAAAACACAAAAAAATGCCTGCACACTGCTGCATTTACAAATTGATGTTTTATATTTATTTGATGAAATATTTATTTAACATCTCAGAATATAAAGCCATGTTAATTAAGCTGCTAATCTATCATAGAAATATATATTTCATACATATATGTGTATGTATGTATGTATGTATATATGTATGTATATATATATATATATAAATAACAAAAAGTACCGATAAGAATACCGTTAAAGCACCGGACCGATAAGCAGTATCGATAAGAGTAGTAGTACCGTTAAAACCTTAACGATACCCATCCCTACCGTCAAAATAAAAGTTTGCTTTAACCCGATGAATGTAATAATAATAATTATTATTTAATTTATTTATTGTATAAATGTTTTAATTCAAACAAATTAAAAGGTATTAACGTAAATATTAACGTAGTTATTTATTAGAATTAACTATTTATTAAATATGTAATACATATTTATTATAATAGTTTAATTATAATATTTTAAATGTTTTAATTTTAACAGTAAACCTCTGTTGTGCAGCATTTTGTCAAACAAATATGAGGAATTGTTACAATTTAATTGATTACATTATTTTTAAAGATTAAACTATTAAATTACTATGCCTTCCTTTGATTATCAAAGTTTTTAACAATAAATGACCTAAATCATAATTACAGAAAATGTAAACTCACAACAGAATTACTGGAATAATACAAGATTTCATAGAGCCGAATAAACGTTAAAAAAAGGCCATAAATTATTTAATGTATTCAATTGATTATACATGCATTTTATTATAAAAATGTATTTAAAGCCTCATAACAGATGATCATCAAATCAATGCAGAAAAATGTAATTGGAAAACATGGAATATTTGGGGGGAAAAATCATATATAATAAATATTTGTGTGTATTCATCTGATTTGAGCACTGTAAGTAAACAGCACTTTTGTCTTTATGTAAACGAGGCAAACGAGCGTCCGGCGAGACATGACGGTAACACGCTGAACCGTCTCTTACATCATCATTGACTGCCTGACGCACACCTATAATTTTTAATTCAACGAATATTCATTTTTTCTGACAGCCCTAGTGCCGGCGCTGACCTCGCGGAGTTGGTCATAGCGATGCTGAACGTGTCGTCGAACAAGGTGAGTTCATACGGCTTGAAGAACTCGGTGTAGATGTCGATGCTCTCGTCGTATCGGTTCACGCGCTTCACCGCCACCTTCCTCCTGTTCTTCTCACACGGAGCTGAAACACACAAACACATTCAGAAAAGCTTTACGATTCAGTCCAGTTATACAGCTACGATTTAATCCAGTTATAACGTATAGCTACGATTCAGTCCAGTTATAACGTACAGCTACGATTCCGTCCAGTAGCTACGATTCAGTCCAGTTATAACGTATAGCTACGATTCAGTCCAGTTATAACGTACAGCTACGATTCAGTACAGTTATAACATACAGCTACGATTCCATCCACTTATAACGTACAGCTACGATACAGCTACGATTCGGTCCAGTTATAACATACAGCTACGATTCGGTCCAGTTATAACGTACAGCTACGATTCCGTCCAGTTATAACGTACAGCTACGATACAGCTACGATTCAGTCCAGTTATAACGTACAGCTACGATTCCGTCCAGTTATAACGTACAGCTACGATTCAATCCAGTTATAACGTATAGCTACGATTCAGTCCAGTTATAACGTACAGCTACGATTCCGTTATAACCAGTAGCTACGATTCAGTCCAGTTATAACGTATAGCTACGATTCAGTCCAGTTATAACGTATAGCTACGATTCAGTCCAGTTATAACGTACAGCTACGATTCCATCCACTTATAACGTACAGCTACGATTCAGTCCAGTTATAACGTACAGCTACGATTCAATCCAGTTATAACGTACAGCTACGATTCAGTCCAGTTATAACGTACAGCTACGATTCAATCCAGTTATAACGTATAGCTACGATTCAGTCCAGTTATAACGTACAGCTACGATTCCGTCCAGTAGCTACGATTCAGTCCAGTTATAACGTATAGCTATGATTCAGTCCAGTTATAACGTACAGCTACGTTTCAGTCCAGTTATAACGTACAGCTACGATTCCGTCCAGTAGCTACGATTCAGTCCAGTTATAACGTATAGCTACGATTCAGTCCAGTTATAACGTACAGCTACGATTCAGTCCAGTTATAACGTACAGCTACGATTCCGTCCAGTAGCTACGATTCGGTCCAGTTATAACCAGTTATAACGTATAGCTATTATAACGATTCAGTCCAGTTATAACGTACAGCTACGTTTCAGTCCAGTTATAACGTACAGCTACGATTCCGTCCAGTAGCTACGATTCAGTCCAGTTATAACGTATAGCTACGATTCAGTCCACTTATAACGTACAGCTACGATTCAGTCCAGTTATAACGTACAGCTATGATTCGGTCCAGTTATAACGTACAGCTACGATTCAGTCCAGTTATAACGTACAGCTACGATTCAGTCCAGTTATAACATATAGGTACGATTCAGTCCAGTTATAATGTACAGCTACGATTCAGTCCAGTTATAATGTACAGCTACGATTTGGTCCAGTTATAACGTACAGCTACGATTCAGTCCAGTTATAACGTACAGCTACGATTCAGTCCAGTTATAACGTACAGCTACGATTCAGTCCAGTTATAACGTACAGCTACGATTCAGTCCAGTTATAACGTACAGCTACGATTCCGTCCAGTTATAATGTACAGTTACGATTAAGTTCAGTTATAACGTACAGTTACGATTCCGCCCAGTTATAACGTACAGCTACGACTCTATGTCTCTCTCTCCTCTCCACCTGTAGCTGGTGTGTGGTGAGCGCATCCACTCGATTGACTCTATGACTCTCTCTCCTCTCCACCTGTAGCTGGTGTGCGGTGAGAGCATACACTTGATTGTCTCTATGACTCTCTCTCCTCTCCACCTGTAGCTGGTGTGTGGTGAGAGCATACACTTGATTGGCTCTATGACTCTCTCTCCTCTCCACCTGTAGCTGGTGTGCGGTGAGAGCATACACTTGATTGGCTCTATGACTCTCTCTCCTCTCCACCTGCAGCTGGTGTGTGGTGAGCGCATACACTTGATTGGCTCTATGACTCTCTCTCCTCTCCACCTGTAGCTGGTGTGTGGTGAGCGCATACACTTGATTGGCTCTATGACTCTCTCTCCTCTCCACCTGTAGCTGGTGTGTGGTGAGCGCATCCACTCGATTGACTCTATGACTCTCTCTCCTCTCCACCTGTAGCTGGTGTGTGGTGAGCGCATACACTTGATTGGCTCTATGACTCTCTCTCCTCTCCACCTGTAGCTGGTGTGTGGTGAGCGCATACACTTGATTGGCTCTATGACTCTCTCTCCTCTCCACCTGTAGCTGGTGTGTGGTGAGAGCATACACTTGATTGGCTCTATGACTCTCTCTCCTCTCCACCTGTAACTGGTGTGTGGTGAGCGCATACACTTGATTGGCTCTATGACTCTCTCTCCTCTCCACCTGTAGCTGGTGTGTGGTGAGAGCATACACTTGATTGTCTCTATGACTCTCTCTCCTCTCCACCTGTAGCTGGTGTGTGGTGAGCGCATACACTTGATTGTCTCTATGACTCTCTCTCCTCTCCACCTGTAGCTGGTGTGTGGTGAGCGCATACACTTGATTGTCTCTATGACTCTCTCTCCTCTCCACCTGTAGCTGGTGTGTGGTGAGAGCATACACTTGATTGGCTCTATGACTCTCTCTCCTCTCCACCTGTAGCTGGTGTGTGGTGAGAGCATACACTTGATTGGCTCTATGACTCTCTCTCCTCTCCACCTGTAGCTGGTGTGTGGTGAGCGCATACACTTGATTGGCTCTATGACTCTCTCTCCTCTCCACCTGTAGCTGGTGTGTGGTGAGCGCATACACTTGATTGTCTCTATGACTCTCTCTCCTCTCCACCTGTAGCTGGTGTGTGGTGAGAGCATACACTTGATTGGCTCTATGACTCTCTCTCTCCTCTCCACCTGTAGCTGGTGTGTGGTGAGCGCATACACTTGATTGGCTCTATGACTCTCTCTCCTCTCCACCTGTAGCTGGTGTGTGGTGAGCGCATACACTTGATTGTCTCTATGACTCTCTCTCCTCTCCACCTGTAGCTGGTGTGTGGTGAGCGCATACACTTGATTGGCTCTATGTCTCTCTCTCCTCTCCACCTGTAGCTGGTGTGTGGTGAGCGCATACACTTGATTGGCTCTATGACTCTCTCTCCTCTCCACCTGTAACTGGTGTGTGGTGAGAACATACACTTGATTGTCTCTATGACTCTCTCTCCTCTCCACCTGTAGCTGGTGTGTGGTGAGCACATACACACGCAAAACGGAGCAAATACGTGTAATGATATTAATAAAAACATTATTGTTGCAACAAACAATGTAGTTCCTCAGACACAGTTGTGGTTGGAACAAAGTGGTTGCCAAGCAACACACAAAGTAAACAAAGGTGTAGGTTTGTAGTGTAATTTACAACGGCTTCAAACGTGGCTCAACCAATCAGAATCAAGGACGGGAACTATCCGTTTTATAATGTGTTTTTCTTTACCTTAAACCGCATAAACACATTGCATTACACCAATTAATGTTCTTTTTAGCAACATCATATGACCCCTTTAATATTCAGTCAAATGAATGAATAATTTACTTTAAGTTGTACATAAAGGTTTATATTAATATTTACCTAAATATGTATTGATATAAATAAATAAGCCGTGATAATGAGAGTCTCCTGTGTGCTTCACGTGAACCAGATGTGGATCAGTCTCAGGAAGCTCCACTGGATCAGGACGGACTGATATGACGGCTGCTTCGACTCAGTGTTTGTGGTTAATATGTTATAATAATAATAATAATAATATCTCATGTCTCTCGTATCTGTCTTTATGGATGTGTAAAGTGATCACCTTCATCATACGGTAACGGCAGGAACGTCAGCACTCCGTCAGTCCACCAGTGTGTGTAACTGCAGAGAAAAACACAAATACATCAGCATCAATATATATACATATGTGTCCCTGGAGCACAAAACCAGTCTTAATTCGCTTGAGTAGATTTGTAGCAATAGCCAAAAATACATTGTATGGGTCAAAATTATACATTTTGTAAATTTCCTACCATAAATATATAAAAACTTGATTTTTGATTAGTAATATGCATTGCTAAGAACTATATTTAGACAACTTTAAAGATGATTTTCTCAATATTTTGAGTTTTTTGCACCCTCAGATTCCAGATTTTCAAATATTGTCCGATCATAACAAACCATACATCAATGCAAATATTATTTATTCAGATTTCAGATTATGTATAAATCTCAATTTCGGTAAATTGACCCTTATTGAGGCTTTGTGGTCCAGGGTCACATATATATACACTTACATTTCCCTGCTGGTTATATTCTGTATAATTATGTATGTGACGAATAAAAATCTTGAATCTTGAAACACGCAAGCGTGCACACACACACACACAGTATATATATATATATATTAGTGGTGGGCCGTTATCGGCGTTAACGTGCTGCGTTAACGCGAGACTCTTATCGGCGATAAAAAAAATATCGCCGTTAATCTATTCTCAAAGTTGGGTTGGGAGCTGGGTCTATACTACGCAAGCTATGATGACTTTCACCCTGATATTTTAGCGCGGATGTATACCTAGCCGAATTGCACTGTAGGGGGCGAGAACGAGTCTTCGAACTAGAGGCTCGCAGTCCGTGATGGACAGACTGTTAACGGCTGGTCTATGTGGTAATACAATCGGACAGGACATCCAAACACTCACCTATCATTCATCAACCTCAAATATGGCTTTTCATCTGAAAGATGTATGTAGTAGCAACTTTACATGGCCGCTCAATATGATGTTAACCTAGAGAAATGTGCGCTATTGAAGTGTTTGTGTGGAAGCGCGTTTGCTGCAAGACAGGCTCCGGTGCGCTCACTTGCTCTTAAAATCTCCGTCATTTTTGGTCATACAGATAAAAGTAGCCTAATACATCTTTCGAATCTGTAAAGACTCTACGTTTATTTGTGTGCACTCAGAATAACAACGAAACGTTGCGCTTTTAAGCAAACAGGATGCGCTTTAGGTCTCATGTGAACTTGAGCGAGAAACTTAGAAACTCGAATATATCTAAAAATACAGTACATAGAAAAATATATCTATAGAGAGTGAAATGTCAAAAAAATAAAAATAGAAGACGTGTGTGTTAGCATGGATGATTTACATGAAATTTAATCTGTGCAACACTGTGCATAATAAGATGGCTTTCAGTTCAATATAATAACAAAAAACGACATTTTGGGTTTTTATTCAGAGAAACCCGTTCTCAAAGACTTACTTTTAGTCATTATTTGGGTAGCACACATATTCTGAATGCCTTCGGCAGAATTCAAATGAGCCATTTTAATCTAGATTAATCTAGATTAATTCCAAAATTAATCTAGATTAATCTAGATTAAAAAAAATAATCTATGCCCACCTCTAATATATATATATATACATACATACATACATACTGACACATATTATATATATATACACATATCACATACTATATATATATATATACTGACACATACTGACAAAAAATGTATAGCCTGAATATACATGTAAAATGTAAGTAGCTTGAAATGTAAGTAGCTTTGGATGAAATCGTCTGCTAAATGCATAAATGTAAATATATATATATATATATACACATACACACACACATGAATGCACAAAGTGTCCCAGCGATCGGCGAACTGAACAGAAAAAGGAGCAAACATAAACATCCTATTTGTCCTGGAACATGAACTGTTATTTCAGAGATTATTTGATGCGACAATTCCCCCGAAACAGGTCAGATTCCTCTCATTTCATTTTGTGTCTGATAAGAGTTCTTTGTCACATCGACCAGTGTTCATTATGCAAGCGGCATCACAAAGCCACGTGCCGGATGTCTGGAGGAAACTAAAGTGGGTCACGGACCACATAAACGCTTCTTTAACATCACAGAAATAAAAGAATAAATCACAGATGGACAGAAACTGGAAGCTGTAGATGCTAGAGATGAAGCGCGGCGGAAAACCCTTTGCAGGGTTCCTACATTTTACATTTATAATTCCATGCTTTTCCAGACTCAAATGTCCAAACCTGGACCACATTTCAGTCGATGAGATTTCTATATCATACGAAAGCTGAATAAATAATCTTTCCATTGATGTATGGTTTGTTATGATCGGACAATATTTGAAAATCTGGAATCTGAGGGTGCAAAAAAAATCTAAATATTGAGAAAATCATCTTTAAAGTTGTTCAAATATAGTTCTTAGCAATGCATATTACTAATCAGAAATTAAGTTTTAATATATTTATCATAGGAAATTATTTTGGCATAAAAGAAAAATGTATAATTTTGACTTTTTGCAAAAGTAATATGCAATATAACATGGTTCTAAGAGTATTGTGAGAAGAAACCCAAAATGCTTATAAACTGCACATTTATATTAATTAAATTATTGATTTCCAATTATAAAATAGATAAATAATTAGGGGCAAAGGTCTATTTTTACGGGGTAAAGGCGATGAAACAGCAACCAGCAGCTGTTTATGATGCGGTTTACTAAGGCAAATATCACTCGTATTAGTGCTTATACTGTTCTTACTTGTGCTATTACTCTTCTAGACAATCTTACATATATCTTTCGCCATGCATTCATGTCACATTACCCTCATAATGCATTCGGTCATTTTGACCCAGAAAAGATGCATAAGAATTTCTAAAACACAGTTTTAGTAATGCAACCAGACCTTGCAAATGCTTTAAGAGTCTCAAAATACACGTTTTTTTTTTTGCAATAGTTTTTTAGGAGATATAACCATTTAAAATAAGGTTTCGCGTTTGGGTCTTTTTGACCCGGGTGTGTATGTATGGAACACCATTAGTGTCAAAAACACTATCTGTTAAATGATCTATGAAGTTATATAAGTGTCAAAACTTTTGTAAAATATATTTAGCTTTTTTTTCTCCACGTTTCTCACTCTTGGAACTGAATATTGTTGATGAACATTAATATGCATGTCTATCAATGAAGCAGTGCAGCATGACAAAATTATCACTTTTTTATCTGAAAGTGAAAGTTCATGCAAGTAAAATGAATTTATTCTGTCTGAAAACTTTTCAGAGTAATATTTGCGTTTTGTTATAAATAAATATGTAGCTTTCATAAATGTGGTTTTTACACAAGCATGAGTAATAGTCAAAAGAGTTCAACTTTTATGTTTTTATACATGTTTTTAAATATGTTTTTATACATTTCATACAATGACATATTTAAATAATATTTATCATCAATATTTAATAATTATATATATATATATATATATATATATATATATATATATTAGGGGTGGGCATAGATACATTTTTTTAATCTAGATTAATTTTGGAATTAATCTAGATTAATCTAGATTAAAATGGCTCATTTGAATTCTGCCGAAGGCATTCAGAATATGTGTGCTACCCAAATAATGGCTAAAAGTAAGTTTTTGAGAACGGGTTTCTCAAGCCAGGTGGCGCATTAGACCAGGGGCTCATCTCCTGTTTCCAAAATGCATCACAAACTGCTTGAGAAAGCTGTTCTACTATGATAATTGGTGATGAAAATAAACTATGTTCAATAAGATGTACTTGTGTTTACTAACTGTTTATTCAGTTAAACATGAATTTTGAACTGTAGGGATACACAAGAGGTCGTGATGAACTGTTTACAGTTTCCATTGGGAAGCTTCTTAAAAATAAATTTTCCCTGAAGCAAACCCGGCGGCTTCATAGCTGCATCCATGTTAGCACGTCACGTCTGATGTGGTAATTTCACAGTAACGTTAGGCATACACACAGGTTCGAAGCAGAGGGTGACACGGGAGTGAATTCTCAAGTTCACATGAGACCTAAATCGCATACTGTTTGCTTAAAAGCGCAACGTTTCGTTGTTATTCTGAGTGCACACAAATAAACGTAGAGTCTTTACAGATTCGAAAGATGTATTAGGCTACTTTTATCTGTATGACCAAAAATGACGGAGATTTTAAGAGCAAGTGAGCGCACTGGAGCAGTCTTGCAGCAAACGCGCTTCCACACAAACACTTCAATAGCGCACATTTCTCTAGGTTAACATCATATTGAGCGGCCATGTAAAGTTGCTACTACATACATCTTTCAGATGAAAAGCCATATTTGAGGTTGATGAATGATAGGTGAGCGTTTGGATGTCCTGCCCGATTGTATTACCACACAGACCAGCCGTTAACAATCTGTCCATCACGGACTGCGAGCCTCTAGTTCGAAGACTCGTTCTCGCCCCCTACAGTGCAATTCGGCTAGGTATACATCCGCGCTAAAATATCAGGCTGAAAGTCATCATAGCTTGCGTAGTATAGACCCAGCTCCCAACCCAACTTTGAGAATAGATTAACGGCGATATTTTTTTTATCGCCCGATAAGAGTCTCACGTTAACGCAGCACGTTAACGCCGATAACGGCCCACCACTAGTATATATATATTAGTGGTGGGCCGTTATCGGCGTTAACGTGCTGTAGGGGGCAAGAACGAGTCTTCGAACTAGAGGCTCGCAGTCCGTGATGGACAGATTGTTAACGGCTGGTCTATGTGGTAATACAATCGGGCAGGACATCCAAACGCTCACCTATCATTCATCAACCTCAAATATGGCTTTTCATCTGAAAGATGTATGTAGTAGCAACTTTACATGGCCGCTCAATATGATGTTAACCTAGAGAAATGTGCGCTATTGAAGTGTTTGTGTGGAAGCGCGTTTGCTGCAGGACAGGCTCCGGTGCGCTCACTTGCTCTTAAAATCTCCGTCATTTTTGGTCATACAGATAAAAGTAGCCTAATACATCTTTCGAATCTGTAAAGACTCTACGTTTATTTGTGTGCACTCAGAATAACAACGAAACGTTGCGCTTTTAAGCAAACAGGATGCGCTTTAGGTCTCATGTGAACTTGAGCGAGAAACTTCGAAACTCGAATATATCTAAAAATACAGTACATAGAAAAATATATCTATAGAGAGTGAAATGTCAAAAAAAAAAAAAATAGAAGACGTGTGTGTTAGCATGGATGATTTACATGAAATTTAATCTGTGCAACACTGTGCATAATAAGATGGCTTTCAGTTCAATATAATAACAAAAAACGACATTTTGGGTTTTTATTCAACTAATAAGGTGGGCACGCTGTGATCTGTACTATATTTTTACTGTAATTGACAGTTATCAAAAAAAAAAAAAAAAAACAACAACACGGGAGTGGGAGGGAATGGGAGTCATTCTTCCGGGAGTGGAACGGGATTTTCCTCCAGTTTTTTCGTGGGATTGGGACGGGAAGAGATTAAAGTTTGTGATGGATTTTGGAAACAGGAGATGAGCCCCTGGTCTAATGCGCCACCTGGCTTGAGAAACCCGTTCTCAAAGACTTACTTTTAGTCATTATTTGGGTAGCACACATATTCTGAATGCCTTCGGCAGAATTCAAATGAGCCATTTTAATCTAGATTAATTCCAAAATTAATCTAGATTAATCTAGATTAAAAAAATTAATCTATGCCCACCTCTAATATATACACACATTTTGCATCAGTTTTTTTGGTGTTGTTCATGTGCATTTTAAATAAAAAAAGACAAACTTTTTGTATTAATAAAAAATGACATAACTTATGGTAATATTCAAAACCTTGACATGTTTTCAGATTCACTCATTAATGAGAATTTGCTGATCAGATACAACATGGTTTCAGATGAAAATATGAAGTTATGACTCATTCATAAAATAACAATTCTTTGAAAGTAATGCACACATTTTGAATGCATTCTGATGGTTAAACAAGGCTGATATTCAGACAGTATCGAGGGTTAAGCAAGAGTTGTTTCGCTGTGCTGATATTCAGACAGCATCGAGGGTTAAGCAAGAGTTGTTTCGCTGGGCTGATATTCAGACAGTATCGAGGGTTAAGCAAGAGTTGTTTCGCTGGGCTGATATTCAGACAGTATCGAGGGTTAAACAAGAGTTGTTTTGCTGGTCTGATATTCAGACAGTATCGAGGGTTAAACAAGTTGTTTCGCTGGTCTGATATTCAGACAGTACCGAGGGTTAAGCAAGAGTTGTTTTGCTGGTCTGATATTCAGACAGTATCGAGGGTTAAGCAAGAGTTGTTTCGTTGGTCTGATATTCAGACAGTATCGAGGGTTAAACAAGAGTTGTTTCGCTGGTCTGATATTCAGACAGTATCGAGGGTTAAGCAAGAGTTGTTTTGCTGGTCTGATATTCAGACAGTATCGAGGGTTAAACAAGTTGTTTCGCTGGTCTGATATTCAGACAGTATCGAGGGTTAAGCAAGAGTTGTTTCGCTGGGCTGATATTCAGACAGTATCGAGGGTTAAGCAAGAGTTGTTTCGCTGGTCTGATATTCAGACAGTATCGAGGGTTAAGCAAGAGTTGTTTTGCTGGTCTGATATTCAGACAGTATCGAGGGTTAAGCAAGAGTTGTTTTGCTGGTCTGATATTCAGACAGTATCGAGGGTTAAGCAAGAGTTGTTTTGCTGGTCTGATATTCAGACAGTATCGAGGGTTAAGCAAGAGTTGTTTTGCTGGTCTGATATTCAGACAGTATCGAGGGTTAAGCAAGAGTTGTTTCGCTGGTCTGATATTCAGACAGTATCGAGGGTTAAGCAAGAGTTGTTTTGCTGGTCTGATATTCAGACAGTATCGAGGGTTAAGCAAGAGTTGTTTCGCTGGGCTGATATTCAGACAGTATTGAGGGTTAAGCAAGAGTTGTTTCGCTGGTCTGATATTCAGACAGTATCGAGGGTTAAGCAAGAGTTGTTTCGCTGGTCTGATATTCAGACAGTATCGAGGGTTAAACAAGTTGTTTTGCTGGTCTGATATTCAGACAGTATCGAGGGTTAAGCAAGAGTTGTTTCGCTGGTCTGATATTCAGACAGTATCGAGGGTTAAACAAGAGTTGTTTCGCTGGTCTGATATTCAGACAGTATCGAGGGTTAAACAAGTTGTTTCGCTGGTCTGATATTCAGACAGTATCGAGGGTTAAGCAAGAGTTGTTTCGCTGGTCTGATATTCAGACCGTATCGAGGGTTAAGCAAGAGTTGTTTTGCTGGTCTGATATTCAGACAGTATCGAGGGTTAAACAAGAGTTGTTTTGCTGGTCTGATATTCAGACAGTATCGAGGGTTAAACGAGTTGTTTTGCTGGTCTGATATTCAGACAGTATCGAGGGTTAAGCAAGAGTTGTTTCGCTGGTCTGATATTCAGACCGTATCGAGGGTTAAGCAAGAGTTGTTTCGCTGGTCTGATATTCAGACCGTATCGAGGGTTAAACGAGAGTTGTTTTGCTGGTCTGATATTCAGACAGTATCGAGGGTTAAGCAAGAGTTTTTTCGCTGGTCTGATATTCAGACAGTATCGAGGGTTAAACAAGAGTTGTTTTGCTGGTCTGATATTCAGACAGTATCGAGGGTTAAACAAGTTGTTTCGCTGGTCTGATATTCAGACAGTATCGAGGGTTAAGCAAGAGTTGTTTTGCTGGTCTGATATTCAGACAGTATCGAGGGTTAAGCAAGAGTTGTTTCGCTGGTCTGATATTCAGACAGCATCGAGGGTTAAACAAGAGTTGTTTTGCTGGTCTGATATTCAGACAGTATTGATGGTTAAACAAGAGTTGTTTCGCTGGTCTGATATTCAGACAGTATCGAAGGTTAAACAAGAGTTGTTTTGCTGGGCTGATATTCAGACAGTATCGAGGGTTAAGCAAGAGTTGTTTTGCTGGTCTGATATTCAGACAGCATCGAGGGTTAAGCAAGAGTTGTTTTACTGGTCTGATATTCAGACAGTATCGAGGGTTAAGCAAGAGTTGTTTCGCTGGTCTGATATTCAGACAGTATCGAGGGTTAAGCAAGAGTTGTTTCGCTGGTCTGATATTCAGACAGTATCGAGGGTTAAGCAAGAGTTGTTTTGCTGGTCTGATATTCAGACAGTATCGAGGGTTAAGCAAGAGTTGTTTCGCTGGTCTGATATTCAGACAGTATCGAGGGTTAAGCAAGAGTTGTTTTGCTGGTCTGATATTCAGACAGTATCGAGGGTTAAGCAAGAGTTGTTTCGCTGGTCTGATATTCAGACAGTATTGAGGGTTAAGCAAGAGTTGTTTCGCTGGTCTGATATTCAGACAGTATCGAGGGTTAAGCAAGAGTTCTTTCGCTGGTCTGATATTCAGACAGTATCGAGGGTTAAGCAAGAGTTGTTTCGCTGGTCTGATATTCAGACAGTATTGAGGGTTAAGCAAGAGTTGTTTTGCTGGTCTGATATTCAGACAGTATTGAGGGTTAAGCAAGAGTTGTTTCGCTGGTCTGATATTCAGACAGTATCGAGGGTTAAGCAAGAGTTCTTTCGCTGGTCTGATATTCAGACAGTATCGAGGGTTAAGCAAGAGTTGTTTTGCTGGTCTGATATTCAGACAGTATCGAGGGTTAAGCAAGAGTTCTTTCGCTGGTCTGATATTCAGACAGTATTGAGGGTTAAACGAGTTGTTTCGCTGGTCTGATATTCAGACAGTATCGAGGGTTAAGCAAGAGTTGTTTCGCTGGTCTGATATTCAGACAGTATCGAGGGTTAAGCAAGAGTTGTTTCGCTGGTCTGATATTCAGACAGTATCGAGGGTTAAGCAAGAGTTGTTTTGCTGGTCTGATATTCAGACAGTATCGAGGGTTAAACAAGAGTTGTTTTGCTGGTCTGATATTCAGACAGCATCGAGGGTTAAACAAGAGTTGTTTCGCTGGTCTGATATTCAGACAGTATCGAGGGTTAAGCAAGAGTTGTTTCGCTGGGCTGATATTCAGACAGTATCGAGGGTTAAGCAAGAGTTGTTTTGCTGGGCTGATATTCAGACAGTATCGAGGGTTAAGCAAGAGTTGTTTCGCTGGGCTGATATTCAGACAGTATCGAGGGTTAAGCAAGAGTTGTTTCGCTGGGCTGATATTCAGACAGTATCGAGGGTTAAACAAGTTGTTTTGCTGGTCTGATATTCAGACAGTATTGAGGGTTAAGCAAGAGTTGTTTCGCTTGTCTGATATTCAGACAGTATCGAGCAGAACGCACCTGTGCCGCTGCTGTGGGAGGATCATCGTATCACTGTGGTGAAGGTAGAAATCTGTAGGTAGTTCCCAGAGATGAGGTTTGGACTCCGACGGCTGGTAGACCTGCAGGAACAGGTTTATCGAGTCCTGTCTGTCTGCATCTGAGACACACAAACCATCAGTGTTACTTCTGAGAGTCCCATTAGATCTCTTGATTTGTTATTTCATTACGTTACATTTAGTCGGCAGACAATTTATCCAAATTGAATTTTAGTAAATTTGATCATTCATGCATTCACTGGGAATCAAGCCCATATTCTTGGCGCCATGCTTTACTTTGACCAACAAGATAAATGGTTTTTATTTATTATATATTTTGTTTATTTATTTTATAGTATTGCATGTTTATTTTTTATTAGTGCAATACTTTTATTTATATTTTATTATATTTAACTATTTTATTTAATGGTATGTACTATTATAGATTTGTAAATTTTTCTTTTGTTTATTTTATGTGATTGCATTTATTATTTATCTCATTTAATTTAATTTATTTAATAATTACATTAAATGTATTCATTTGGCAGACATTTTACCCAAAGCAAATTTGATGTTATTCAAGGTTTACCAATTTGACCAATTTGCATTTCCTGGAAATCGGACCCATGACATCGTTGTTGCTTTACTTTAGGAGCTACATTAATATTTGTATTTTATTACATTATTAATTATAGATTTTTTTGCTTTTATTCAATTGTATTTTATTTTTTACATGATATTTACCCAAGTGAATTTTACTATATTCAAGGTACATATTTGATAATTTCATGACCTTACTATTGCTAATGGCATATTTTACTTCATTATTTTATTAAATTATTAGTTTTTTATTTTATTTGACCATTTTAATGAAATATATATTTTATTATTTACTTTATTTAGTTGTATTTATGTATTTATAACATTATTTAACATGTAATTCATTGTTTGGTAAATATTACTTGTTATAAAAAGTGCTTTTTTTTATGCACAGCACTCATTTTTGTCCTTTAATTTGAATTATAAACATGAGCAACATGAAGCGTTTTGAAAAAAAAACACTAAAGCTGACGCAGAGCGAATCTGAGAATCACCTGATCACCAGAATCAGACGCACTGCAGTGTTCGCCTCGGTTTTTATTATTATATTTTGAGAATATCTACAGGTTAAAGCGGAGATAATCACGAGTGTGTGTTTGAGCGATCGTCCTCTGCATGTGCTGCGGCTCAGTGTAAGCACAATTACACTCGTTCCTCGTTATCCTCAAGGCCATTTCAGCATCTTTCTAATGAAATAAAGAGAGATGAGAACTGAGAGCGATATTAATGCACAAACACGCTCATGGAAACGCCTGATAGTCCAGCGAATCTCTGGCATGCTCATCAAATAATACATTACGATTGTTTTAGTTCAGGAAACCTTGTACAAAAGCCACGATTCAGAGGAGTTAAAGCTTTTATTAACATTTACATTACATTTTTCCCTTTGGCAGACATTTAATAAAAGATGTATGAGCTACAGGTAGGGTTATTAAAGTTAATTAAAGGCATTAAAATATAAACATTTATTGAAATCAAATAGTTCAAAAAGAAATCGGCCAATTTTATTACAATTTATATTATAATTTTCAATACAATTTTATTGTATGTAATTTTATTTCATATTATTATTATGATGTATTAGATTTAACAATATATGACACATTTTAATCACTTTTTAAAAAGATACAATCATTTTTTAATAAGTATTTTATATTAAGAATTATAGTTTATTTATATATTTGATTTTAACATTTCTATTACATGTATCCATTTGGCAGACATGTAAATCAAAGCTTTTATGAGCTACAATAATACTTGTCTTTTTTTAAATTATTTAATTTATAATTTATTTTATTAGATTAAGCTAAACTATTTAGCTGTATTATTTTTATTTAATTCTATTTTATATAATTTTATAATATTTAATTTAGAATTTTATATTATATTATTTTAATTAAATGTATTATTATTTTTCTTTTACATTTACACCAGATTTTTCATTTAAACTTAGAAATTTTAATAAAAAGATTCAGAAGAGTGAAGGTGAATCTCAAGAATATGCCAAGATCTCAAACCCCAGAAATAAAACATTACATTTTACCTTAAAAATAGCCACAAAAAATACAATAATATATATATATATATATATATAATAATGGTCCTAAAATAGGTTTCTGTTTAATGACATCACTCTTCATGAAAATGTCACAATGCAAAAGTTTGAATGGTGCTAAAATTGGCTTCAGTTTTAATGCAAAGTCATTTCTTTCTTTTGATTTTTTGTGAAAAACAACATGTGCTTGAGATTCAGCTGTGTAATATTGAAATATAAGACTGTCCTGATGAACAGCATATGTGCTGAACTATGATTCCTCTCAGCAGAACTGACCTGAGGAGAGGTTAAACGAGACGAGGCTACAAATACAACACGGAGAACAAGACAAGAGAACAAGACAAGAGATCAAGATGGCGCCGAGGATGGCAGCCGTGTTGCGAGCTCCGGGAAAACTTTGCAGTTTTTCGTATGTTTTATTTGTTTTTTTGTTGTTTTACGTGTTAGATGTTGTTAGTATAACTGTCTACGATAGAGACACGCTTTTGAACATTGGTTCCTCCGTCGCGCAACGCAAACCGGACTTTGAGTTTTTGAATGCCGGTGGACTGTTCACGGACACGACATCAGAGCTCTTTGTGTGGGTTGCGAAAGCGAGGAGACGCCGCCGACGCCGAAAACGAGGAAAACGAGCTGGCGTTCTCGTCAGACTGAGACGCCGTGCTTTCCGACCTCCTCTTCCAACCATTTTACTGGCCAACGTTCAGTCACTGGATAACAAACTCTGTGAACTGCGGGCGCGGATCTCATACCAACGAGAAACAAGGGACTGCTGTGTTATTTGCCTCACAGAAACCTGGATGTCTGCGATGGTTCCAGACTCAGCCATCGAGCTCACGGGCTTCTCCGTGCACCGCTCGGACAGAACGGAAGAGCTCACAGGGAAAAGCAGAGGCGGGGGTGTTTGCTTCTACATCAACAACTCATGGTGTAATGAAAGGAACATACACTCTATTAAATCCTTCTGCTCCCCTGATCTGGAATTTCATACGCTTCTGTGTCGACCGTTCTGGCTACCGAGGGAATTTACAGCGATCATAATCACGGCTGTTTATATCCCCCCCCAAGCCAACACAGACCAGGCACTCAAGGAACTGTACAGGAATATAAGTGAGCAAGAAACCACGCACCCAGATGCAGCTTTTGTTATCACAGGGGACTTTAATAAAGCCAACTTCAGAAAAATAGCTCCAAAATACTTTCAACACGTCACCATCAACACGCGTGGAGATCGCACACTCGACCACTGTTACTCCCCCTTCCGGGACGCATACAAGTCCCTCCCCCGCCAACCTTTCGGCAAATCGGATCACTCTTCCGTTCTGCTCCTGCCTGCTTATAGGCAGAAACTGAAACGTGAAGCACCAGCTCTCAGGACAGTTCATTGTTGGTCAGACCAATCGGATGCTATACTACAGGACTGTTTTGATCACGTGGACTGGGACATGTTCCGGGCAGCGTCTGATGACGACATAGAGGCGTATTCAGATACGGTCACGTGTTTCATCAGGAAGTGTATAGACGATGTAGTTCCGACCAAAACAATCCGCATCTACCCCAACCAAAAACCGTGGATTAACAGCGATGTTCGATCAGCCTTGTCAGCGCGGACATCTGCCTTTAAATCCGGAAACACTGACGATCGGAAACAAGCCAGTTACGATCTCAGGAGATCCATCAAAGCCGCCAAACGACAATATAAAAACAAAGTTGAAGAACACTTCAACAACAATAACCCAAGAAGCATGTGGCAGGGCATTAACAACATCACAGGCTTTAAAGGGAGTAAACCAGCTACTGTGAACATTGCCGCCTCTCTACCGGACGAGCTCAACACCTTTTATGCTCGGTTCGAGGCTGATAACACCGCCCACACAGAGAGCGCTGCCGCGGCTGCCGCAGAAGAGGTCAGTCCACTCACGCTTTCTGTCGCGGATGTAACTCGATCCTTTAAACGGGTGAACATCCGTAAAGCTGTGGGCCCTGATGGCATACCAGGCCGTGTGCTCAAAGCATGCGCTTTCCAGCTAGCCGGGGTTTTTACAGATATTTTCAATCTGTCCCTCTCTCTGTCTGTGGTTCCCTCATGCTTCAAAAAATCCATCATTGTGCCCATACCGAAGAAAAATAAAATCACATGCTTGAATGACTGGAGGCCCGTTGCTCTGACCCCCATCTTCAGCAAGTGTTTTGAGAAGCTTGTCAGGGACTACATCTGCTCTGTGCTGCCTGCTTCACTGGACCCACTACAATTTGCATACCGCAGTAACCGTTCCACAGACGATGCTATTGCCTTCACCCTGCACACTGCTCTCTCCCACCTGGAAAATAAGAACACCTATGTGAGGATGCTGTTCGTGGATTATAGTTCGGCATTTAACACCATAGTGCCTGCCACACTGGTTGCGAAGCTCCAGACTCTAGGACTGAACAGATCTCTGTGCAGCTGGATCCTGGACTTCCTGACAGGCAGAAGTCAGGTGGTCAGAATGGGCAACAACACATCATCCCCCCTGATCCTCAACACTGGTGCACCGCAGGGCTGCGTCCTCAGCCCACTCCTGTACTCCCTGTACACACACGACTGTACAGCTACACACAGCTCCAATGTCATCGTCAAATTTGCTGATGACACAACGGTGATAGGCCTGATCACCGACAACGATGAGACGGCCTACAGAGAGGAGGTGAGCACCCTGACTAAATGGTGTCAGGAGAACCACCTCTCACTCAACATCGACAAGACCAAGGAGCTGGTGGTGGATTACAGGAGACAGAGCAGAGAACACACACCCATCACCATCGACAAGACACCTGTGGAGCGGGTGAGCAGCTTTAAGTTCCTCGGCGTTCACATCACCGAGGATCTCACATGGTCTGCTCACACAGATGCAGTGCTGAAGAAGGCACATCAGCGTCTCTTCTTCCTGAGACGGCTGAGGAAGTTTGGAACGAGCCCCAGAATCCTCAGGTCCTTCTACACCTGCACTGTGGAGAGCATCCTGACCGGCTGTATCACCGCCTGGTATGGAAACAGCACCGCTGGCAACCGCAGGGCTCTGCAAAGGGTCGTGCGAACTGCCCGCCACATTGTTGGAGGTGAGCTTCCCTCCCTCCAGGATATCTACACCAGGCGGTGTACAAGGAAAGCCCGGAGGATTATCAAAGACTCCAGCCACCCGTCCCACAGACTGCTCTCTCTGTTGCCCTCAGGGCGACGTTTCCGCAGCATCCGATCCCGCACTAGCCGACTGAGGGACAGCTTTTTCCCTCAGGCTATCAGGCTAATGAACAGTCACAAATAACTCACCTACATCACACAACATGCCATGCACTGCACTTTAACACCGTTCAACTGGACTACACGCACACACTGCACTAACACAACCTATCTGCTATCACTGGACACCATACGATGCACATCCACGACACTGCATATGAATAATCTGTTGCACCTTTGCACATCTATCTGCTGCTCAACCAATCTGCTGTTAATTTATAATCTGTTGCACCTCACATTATTACTATGTATAGACCACATTATGTATAGATACTGTACATAATGTAGATGTGCCCATACGGTGTATAATGTGTCATTGATAATTGAGTATGTCTTTATAGTACACTAAGCGTACTGAGTATATGTATGTGTATTTTGCACATTGTCTTCTGTACAGTCTGTAAATATGTACTGTCCATATGTAAATTGCTGTTGTTGTTTTTTTTGCACTGTCTGTCCATATGTAAATTGTTTGTTGTTTTTTTGCACTGTCTGTCCATATGTAAATTGTTTGTTGTTTTTTTGCACTGTCTGTCCATAGGTAAATTGTCTGTTGTTTTTCTGCACTGTCTGGAGCACGCTCATAAGAATTTCACTCACCAAGGCACTTGTGCTGTGGTGATGTGACAATAAAAGTGATTTGATTTGATTTGATTTGAGTCTGAAGAAGCTCTAAAACAGCAGAAACATGAAACCCGTTCCTTTAATAAACCCACACGCCGCAAAAAAGAGACGTTCTTTCTCAGCGTTTTCATCTCGCTCTCCGGCACAGATATAGAAATATAAATCAAGATTCATGTACTGGAGATGCTGATTGACATGAGATAATTGGGGGAGGGGGAGATGCTAATTGACATGAGATAATTGGGGGGGGGTAGTGGGGTTAAATATTGTGAGGTTTATGCTTAAAATAAAATAAAATCAGTTTTTGCAGTGAAACAGTATTTAAACGCGTCTAATAAAAAAAAAAAATATATATATATATATATATATATATTAACAAACGAACAGCTCACTCAAAAATGTAACTTCTACCAATAAATAAATAAAGGTCTACTTTCATGGTATTTTTGTCTTTATTATAGACATGGTATAAGTCAGGGTTATTATAGTTAACGAACTAAAACAAAACCAAAAATGTTGTTACCTGAAATAAAATAACTGTAAAACATAAAAAAACTCAAAATATAACTCAAACAAAACATGAAATAAAATAACTAAAATTCAACATTTGAAACCATATTTTTTTTAAACATTCAATAATTAAGATTTATTATTTATAAAAAAAAACATTTCTGATTTTATTTAGTTTAACTTGACATACATAAACTAAAATCGAAAATTTATAAATAAATAAAAATAGCTACCTAATTTAAAAAGCACTAAAACTTTAATTAACTAAATGAAAACTGAAAATATAAAAATATAACCGAATTCTAAATATTAATAAAAGCTATAATGGTATCTCGATACTAAAATATCACAGTTATAAGCTAAAATAAAATCCTTTAAAACACAGTTTTACATGCAACAAGATGTAGATATAGATATGAAACATGATATAATATTAGATCAGATGTATCTCAGATGAGCAAATGCTCAATAATATAGATTTTCCAGCTGAAACTCATTCGACGTGTCTGAGACGCAGGAGCGTTATCTGAATCCTCATTTTAGGGAGAACTACTCCTGGAATAACTCCAGACGGTGTCGTGGTGTCCTCCAGCGAACGGGTCACGTTAAACACCTCGTTAACACCTCGTCTAGAGAGGAAATGAGACGCGGAGATCAGGTTAAAACGACAGGAGACGTCACTCCTCCTTTAATAACTTCATCTCTGCTCATATCAGAGAAAAACAAGCCTCGATTATAGAAATGTTACTCTTTTAAATAGAACGGGGCGATAAATGTGGGATATTCATATGAAATTCATTATATTATTAATGTAGACAAGAATTAAATGTATTAAAGAGGTAATGGTAATATTGTATGTTTTGTGATTAAGTTATAGCATTTGTGCATTTATGCTAAATGTATTTATACTGTTTTTCATACAAATATGTAGAAATCATATTTTTGCATTTTTACTATGATATTGAGGTGCTATATATGTGTGTTTTTTACATTATTTAAATGTATGTTACCGTGGAAGACCAATTATTAATTATTAAAGCAGTCAGAATAATTACAATTCAGCATATTAAAAATTAGGTTGTTACAATATATTAAAAATAACATGTTATGGCATAAAGGTTTTAGATCATTCAGAAGAAAAAATCATAATAAAAAGTAAATTAATATTTTAATTCCTAAACTCTTTATAGGCTAAAAATACAAAGTCAGTTTTAACATGAACACCAAAAAATGTATATATAAAACAGAATTAACTATTTCTATAAACAAACAGTATATATACATCATATATTTTACATCTAAAAAGTTATGCAATATAAACATTTAATTTAAATGATTTGAATTTAAAAACTAGAATTTTAAAATACAATTTAAACATTTATAATTTAATTAAAATAAAAAATAAGTTAAGGCATACATGTTATGATGCAAAAACCTTAAATAAAAAAACATTACATATTTTAATTTATCTTAAAATATTGTTTAATTCTCTTCATAGGGTAAAAATAAAATATGTTATATGTATTAGCCAAAAGTCAGTTTTAATATGTAAATCATGTGTTTAAAAATTAACAATAACATTTTTATAATATTACATAAAATATAAAAATACAACAAAAATATAATAAAAATGGATGGATGGATGGATGGATCAATATCACCAAGACTGCCTTTCAGCCCTCACAACACTCAAAAATGTTGGTTTTAATTTCCCATTCGCTTTATGACATATCATAAATAGTAGACACTCAAGTACTATAGAAACATATTAGATAATTATGGGCCATTATTCGAAGTATAAACCATAAGATATGTCCACCCTATCACCCTCATCACCAAACACCAATGACTTGTACATTCAAGTCAAGTCACCTTTCTTTATAGAGCGCTTTAACAATACAAATTGTGTCAAAGCAACTGCACAATATCAAAATAGTGTCAATAATGTAAAATGAAAAGATTTAACGCCAATTTTTCAGTTAAAGGCATTTCATTATTGAATTCAGTGATGTCCTCATCCAGCTCAGTTCAGTTATAATAATATCTGTGCAATCACGTCGGTGATATCGCTGGAAATGAAGTGTCCCCAACTAAGCAAGCCAGAGGAACCCTAACTCCATCAGTGACAGAACGGAGAAAAAACATTCATTATATGGACAAAAGTACTGACACCCCTTCTTTAGAAGAGAAAAAGGCGCTTCCAAACTGTGCCAACAAAGATGGAAACATAATTCATGTGCTTGTAAATTGTATTTCCATCTCTGTTGCAACAGTTTTGAAGTGTATGAAATGACGGTACCCATATGTACAATTCATTAGTGTTTGGTGATGAGTTTGTGTCTCATTTAAAGTCACACCAGAGGTGTTCAGCTGCTTTCTGCAGACCAGTCAAGTTCTTCCACACTGACTGAATCATCATTTCTCTCTGATTCTTGTCTTATACACAGAGACACTGTCATGTTAGAATAGAAAAGAGTCCTGTCCAAACTGTTGATATACAATTAGATTCCCTAGAATATCATTATATGCTTAAACATTAAGATTTGTACTCATGGAAATAATTACTAAAGTAGTCAAACCTTTCATTAGAAGGGGTGCCAATACTTTTGGCAATATAGTGTATATTACGGTTAAATGTTTTCACTGTAAAATTAAGATGCATATTATATTTTCTGAAAAAAAATCTTTATTTTTCTGGTTTGCTATCCTTGTAGGGACTCTCCAAAGGCGCAATGTTTTTTATACTGTACATATCATATATTGAATCGCCGTACACCAACCCTACACCTAAACCTACCCTTTACAGGAAACTTTGTGCATTTTTAGATTTTGAAAAAACTTCATTCTGTATGACTTATAAGCTTGTTTACCCATGAGGACCTCAATTTAGGTCCCCACAGTGACACGAGTCCCCATGAGTCTGTGTGTATTCAGGTTTAAGTCCCCACCGGGATATAACACACACATACACACACAACAACACGGACACACACACACACACACACACACACACACACACAGAGACACACACACACAGAGACACACACACACACTCACTCACACTCACACTCTCTCACACACACACACACACACACACACACACACACACACACACACACACACACACACACACACAGACAGACACACACACACACACACACACACACACACACAGAGACACACACACACACACACACACACACACACACAGAGACACACACACACACACACACACACACACACACACAGACAGACACACACACACACACACACACACACAGAGACACACACACACACACACACACACACACACAGAGACACACACACACACACACACACACACACACAGAGACACATACACACACACACACACACACACACACACACAGACAGACACACACACACAGACACACACACACACACACACACACACACACACACACACAGAGACACACACACACACAGAGACACACACACACACACTCACACTCTCTCTCACACACACACACACACACACACACACACACACACACACACACACACACACACAGACAGACACACACACACACACACACACACACATGTTTGTTAATGTAAACTATGCAGCGTCGCTGACGGCGAAACCGTTCACACGGGTGCAATATAATCAGCGCTTGATTGGAATGCGCCTCCTTCGCCAATTAACCAAACAGCAATTACATCACATTTCAGAGTTACATTAGATTTCACTCATATCCTAAAATCAAAACGTTATTATGAGAACATCAAGCAATTTAAACCCCAACATGAGGGTTTGTGTGCGTAAACCGAGCTCCCGCGAGGAAGCGGTGAACGTACAAACACAGAATTACCGTGTGACCAATAATATTCACCATCGACCAATGGGATTCGAGTTTAGAGACGCTGTAATCACGGACACTAGAACTGGGTTGTTGCTATACCGACACATAGGCCTATAAAAGAACCACTCATGTCAGGAAATACAATAAATGAAACACAATAAACATGGAAAAACGCATCAATGTGATTTCAGAAGACCTCTTCTTATACAGCAAAACCTGACACTATGCGTGGTTTCTGTGGCTCTCACATGTGAGATCGGCCGTTTATAAATGTAATCATTATAACTCACACAAAGCGGCCCATCAGCACAAAGCCAGATATGAATAATTCATGAAGGAGAGAAAGTGGATGAAGCATATAATGGCTCTCTCTCCAGCTCCAGACCATCATTAACTTATGAAACGTGACACATTAACATCATATTATGTAATACGCACATTTCTAAAGACGGCTGTGTGGAAAAGTTATGCTTTTTTTTTTTGCATTACCGTAATGAGAATCTGGAGTTTAAATGTGCTTAATCAAGAAAAATGCAAATCAGTATATTATTATGATTTCTGAAGATCATGTGACACTGAAGACTGGAGTAATGATGCTGAAAATACAGCTGCGCATCACAGAAATAAATTACAGTTTAACACATATTCATAGATTTTAAATTGTATTAATTTGCGCACTTTTTTTTACGTATTTTGGATCAAATAAAGCTACCTTGGTGAGCAAAAGAGTCAAAATGTCATTATTCGTAATTTTTGACTAGTAGTGTAGTAAAACAAATAATATTACATATGAGTTGTTTATTTTGATTTAGACAGATTTTTCTCTTCTGACAGGTTTTACAGTGAACAGTCTTTGAACATAATACCATGCCGTACCCGCTTGGATACCAGGGTACCGATGAAAGCAGCATCCAGGTGCTCAGCTCTTTACCTGAGAAGGCGTTGCTGTAGTAACGGGAGAGCGTCTGCATGATGTCTTTAGAGTGCTGTGTCCAGGGCGCGATCTTACGGTACGTCTTCACTCGGTGGACCAGCTGAGATCCTCCGTACTGTAAAGACAGCGTGTCCCCGTGATCCTCGTACAGCTCCTCGAATAACCTGCACACACACAGAAGCATCCTCAGTGGACGGAAACCACGTCTGACTGCTGTAACGTGTGTTTGCTCAGATACCTGACGCAGTCCGTGTCGAACTGAAGCTTGGGTTTGTCGATCATCCCGAGAGCGTAGAGCTGATACGCCAGAGCACATTTCCCCACCATGAACTGAGTGGTGTTGGTTCGATCCAGACAGTCCACGCAGTTCGTCCTCAAAACACCCGTCTGTCAAAACAACACGAAGAATGAAGATCATGTGACACTGAAGATGAGTAATGATGCTGAAAATACAGCTCTGAGCATAGAAATAAATTACATTTGCACTGATATCAAAGTCGAAAATGCCTATTTTAACTATACAAATATATTTTTGATCAAATAAATGCAGCTCTTGTGAACAGAAGAGACTGAAAAACATCCTCAAAAGAGCACTTTGCATGAAAATAAATATTTCATATATATTGTATAAATTCATATGTCTTTAAAAAACCCAGAGTGTACCAAAGTGCAATTACAAGAAACTAAAATATATATATTAAAAAAAGCACAAATTAATTTATGGAGAATTGATTTATAAAAAGAGAGAAATTAAAAATGGATTGAAAAACGCATAAAACAAAAGTAAATATCCATCGTTAGAGAGAAAAGAAAAAAGCAATGATAACTTGCTGAAGCCAGATATTCCTACCACCTTTAAAACATTGCAATCTAACAAATGACAAAAAACACTGTTTATTACAACACTGTCAAATAAATAAAAATATACAAAGAGAAAAATCTAAATAGAAATAAAACAATGAAACAAACAATAAAAGGTTTAAATACATTTATATATTTAGAAATAACTAAAAAACACACAATCAAAGTATATATATATATAAATATATGTGTGTGTGTTTGTGTATATCATATTTTGAATCTGTTTTTATGCTCCGTTTTAATTTAAATTTAATTTAGTAGTTTTGTTGTGTGTTTTTGTTAGATTTTTTGTAGTTTTGAATTGATTTGATATCAGTCTATACGTTTTTATATACAGTTTATATTTTATTGTTCAACAAAGAATTCAAATTCATAAAATGTGTGAATCTGTTCAACACCTACTGATCAAAATCTTCTCTAAGCAGATATGTCTTAAGATGGGTTTTCAATGTGTATTTTATCAATGTAAAAACCCATGCAAACGACAGGATTTTCTCCGTTATGTATCTGTAAATCATATAGCTGTTAGAAACAGCACTGAATGCATTAATATTTAACCCTTTACGATTCCTGTAAAATTTGCCTAAAACGCCTAAAAAAGGCATACCCAAAGTAGATTGCATGCTGTTCTTGGGCCATTTGGATGATATGCATGGTGTTGATCTCCTTTGAAAGGTGACACTCTGAGGTTTGTTTCTCAACAGAATCAGAATCACTGTAAGTCTTACTGATATTGAGTAATAGCACTTTGAATACACTAAAAAAAGAAAAAAATTATTCCGCCTGCATTTTTTGTGTAAATAGAAGCCTGCAGATGACTATAGCTGGGAGGTATGAGCTGGAAAATACATTGGGATCACAGAATGAAGCCTTACCAAGCCAAATCTACCATTTGATAAACAATATATTAGAAAATTTGTGTTTCACACATGTTTATCTAATTTTATGTCTAGACGCTTCCAAAGAAATTACACTTGGGAGACTCCAAACGACGCTTTGTAACAACGACACATACAATACTGTAATTCTTGAATGATTTAATGTACAGTCATCATTTTGGGCTCTAATGAAAGGTTACACTTAGAGCTATTCAGTTTCTCATCCAGATTCACTGTCAATAATTACTGACACATAGTAACTGAAGCATAAACACATTATAGTGACATTTATTTATAGAATCCAAAATGTGTACACTTTTAAAATTACATATATATTTATAATTTATAATCTAAATAATTTTTTTTCCTATATTTCTATTTCTGTACACAGTACATTATTTAATTTGTGGGGGTTTTCTTATATCGGTGTTATATTGCATCCCTACTGTGTTATTCCTATGTATGTGTGTACTATCATGTATGTCTGCATTATGTCAACAAAAAGGGGTCTAATAAAGACACAGATTGTACATGCTGTGTTTATTGTATCTTAAAATGGTTTACATAGTTGAAATCACAAGAATCTCAGCTTTCCGTGGATATATGACATGATTTATTTATTTTTTGACGACTTTACCCTGTCACCACTAGGCGTCCCGCCGGCGGTACGCTGGATTCTTAAAGGGTTTTAAACAGCAATGTAAACTCTGTCAGTCGGACGCTTGACTTCTGAACCGACATGCAGCAGATTTGAAGCTGAGAGTCGAGACACACCTGTAACCTGCCGTTCGGCGTGACCTTCCCTCCGAGATCTCCCCACCTGAACAACAGAGAGTCGTTTAAACCTCGAGTGTTTGACAACCAACCAGTGACACACGTGCACCATCAGCGCTTTACAACCACAACAGTGCTGCCCTTTGCTTCCGCTGGGACTCCGACGGGGGGGTTTCTGACAGACTGTACACATACACAGCTCAGGAGGAAAAACTGCGGTCGTTGTCTATTCGTTCGGTATATTAGCACGAGTCTCTGATCTATAACGCTATTCTTCCCTCAGTCATTCATTCGGTGTTTGAGCATCAAGGCCTTGCAGAAACAGATTCTGCCTTAATGTGGAATACAAATCCATTTCTAGAAGTGAAAAGATTACAGAAAACTCTCAACAACAACTTTAGGCATTATAAAGACATTCATCATTTGCATTGTAATGCACAATAAACTGTAGATAAAGTGCAGTATAATATTTGAGATTCGTTGTTACATCTGCTGTTATGCATTACAGCAACCATCATACAATGCACTATGAGGTGCATCATTAATGCATTCAAGATATGTTTTTAGTGCATTACATATAAATGCTTCAAGTAAAGTGTTAAAGGAACAGGTCACCCAAAAATGAAAATATGCTTAGGATTTACATTTCCTGAAGAAAATGTGAGTGGTGCTTGCAGTGGCATGTGACTAGCATGTGATTAGCAAGTCACTAGCATGTTGCTAGCATGTGTCTAGCATGTTTCTAGCATGATTAGCATGTTACCAGCATAATGCTAGCATGATTAGCAAGTGACTAGAATGTTGCTAGCATGTTTCTAGCATGTTACTAGCATGTTTTTCGCATGATTAGCATGTTACTAGCATGTTGCTAGCATTATTAGCATCTTGCTAGCATGTCGCTAGCATGATTAGCATGTGACTAGCATTGTCGCTAGCATTATTAGCATGTTGGTAGCATATTGCTAACATGATAAGCAAGTGACTAGCATGATGTTAGCATGATTAACATCTTGCTAGCATGTTGTTAGCATGAATAGCATGTGACTAGTATTGTTGCTAGCATGTTTTTAGCATGATTAGCATTTGTTACTAGCATGTTGCTAGCATGATTAGCATCTTTGCTAGCATGTTGTTAGCATGATACGCATAAGACTAGCATTGTTGCTAGCATGATTAGCATGTTGCAAGCATGTTGCTAGCGTGATTAGCATGTTGCTAGCATGATTAGCATCTTGCTAGCATGATTAGTATGTGACTAATTGTCGCTTCCCTCAGGTCGTCCAAGATGTAGATGAGTTTGTTTCTTCATCAGGTTTGGAGAAATGTGTCTCAGCAATGGAAGTGAATGGGTGCCGTCAGAATGAGAGTCTGATAAAAACATCACAATAATCCACAGTCCATCAGTTAACATCTGGAGAAGACAAAAGATGAAACTAATCCAGCAAAAAAATTTTTTTTTGCAAAAATATGAGTCTTAATGCTGGATTCTGACGGCACCCATTCACTGCAGAGCATCCATTGCTGAGACACATTTCTACAAACCTGATGAAGAAACAAACTCATCTACATATTGGACGACTTGAGGGTGAGTAAATCCTAAGCATATTTTCATATTAGGGTGACCTGCTCCTTTAAATTATTGCTCTGATGCAGCAAACATTTCAGAATATTCTGCAAACGATTTACATCAAAACTCATTTGCATATAAAAACACATGTTAAACTGAATAGTTTTTTCTGAATGCATTTCTATCACATAAATGTGAATTTAAATGTGTTATTAAATACATAAACAACATTATTTACACAAGCTTAAGACGGATTAGTTTATTTCTTGCTCCTTTAGCTTGTGACGCTTTTGCGGAATAAAGCTATTATATAATAAAGCTCACATTAATCAAACGGATGTGTTGTAAAGGTCATTTCAATGTGTTCACTTACCTTTCATCAGGACGTAACGCGTGGCAATAAAAGTCCGGTCTATTAACGAAGAATCCCGTCCTCTTCACCACGCTCTCAGCGATCATACAGAGACGATCCAACACGTTACACAGTTTACTGCAGACGAGACGTCACAAATCAACGCTGTTCTTTCTATTCATCAGTCAATCCTGACAAGTTTAATGCATCAGTTTACACAAAAATATTGAGCAGCACGACTGTTTTCAACATTCATAATAATCAGAAATGTTTCTTGAGCATATTATTATGATTTCTGAAGATCATGTGACACTGAAGACTGGAGAAATGATGCTGAAAATACAGCTGCGCATCACAGAAATAAATTACAGTTTAATATAGATTCAAATAGAAAACAGCTCTTTTGAATTCTAATAATATAAAAAAAAAAAAAATGCATATACTGTATGTGTCCCGGAGCACTAAAGCAGTCATAAGCAGCACAGCTATATTTGTAGCAATAGCCAAAAATACATTGTATGGGTCAAAATTATACATTTTTCTTTTATGCCAAAAACCATTAGGATATTAAGATCATGTTTCATGAAGATATTTTGTACATTTCCTATCATAAATATGTCAAAATAAATTTTTGATTAGTAATATGCATAGCTAAGAACTTAATTTGAACAACTTTAAAGATGATTTTCTCAATATTCAGATTTTTTTGCACCCTCAGATTCCAGATTTACAAATATTGTCCAAACCATACATCAATGGAAATATTATTTATTCAGCTTTCAGATGACTTCCAGAAATTTGACTGGTTTTGTGCTCCAGGCTCTCATACGCAGCGAGCAGAAGAGACTCAGACTCCAAACCTGTAAATATTCCATCAGTTGATATGAAAGTCACACAGTTGTACGCACCTCTTGGTGTATCGTGCCATGTCCCAGGCGATGTACTCGATGGCGTGCTCCGGCGGGAGGAACTGGTTCAGGTTGATGATGGCGGGATAAAACTCTTCACTCAGGATCTTCTCGTGCTTCCGCTTCTCTCGTTTCTGACAAAATCAAAACCACCAAACGAATAATCATCACACTGACTCCAGCACTGTAACCTCAGCCTCTAACAGTAGATGCTCCCCAGCCCTGAAACCTCTCCAGCCTTCAACAAAACAAAAACACAGCAAATCTTTGGGAACAACGGACAACGTGCAAAAACATATCGAGATCATTAGTGTGTTTCACAAGAAAATACTATTTCAGTCTGTTTAACTCAATGTGGCGATTCATTGTTACTACTTTATTATATTTACTAGACATTTCTGAGTGGAAATTGTTTCAAAGTAAACCTTTCATACATATTTTTGGGGTAAAATACAGCATTCTAGAAAAACTATGTTGGTAAAGTTTGGCAAACAACACAACAAAGATCCTTTCTATTCAAACTAAATAATATTTCTACACAAATAATACGTTTGAATGCATTTTATCACAGGGACACAACTTTAAGAATCTTTTACTGCCTTTTATATAAGCAGAATTAATAATAATTAATACATGTTTTACATGAGTAAATTATATGCATTTCATCATTAAACAAAATTTGAGAATCATTTTCTCCCTTTTGTTCAATATAAGATGAAAATATTACTGTTTTACTGTATTTTTTAACAAATAAATGCAACTTTGAGAATCATTTGCTCTCTTATTTTAAAATTCTGAATGAAATTATGAACCAGGATTAATAAACACTGCATTTTTATTTTTTTACTTTGGAGGGCATCAGAGAATGAATGAAAACAAAACACAACGTTAAGAGTTATTTCCTCCCAATAATGCATTTAAAATGCATAAACCATATGCATTTTTTCATAAAAACACAACTTTGACAATCCTTTTCTCTCTTTTCTAAAATGCTAAATTTAATAATGTATGAGAATTACTAAATACTGCATTTTTACTTTGAAGAACATCAGATATTACTTAAAAAAACACAAAATGCTGCCACAACGTTCATCATAGGTTTGCCAAGTCCCTACATTTTCATAAGCAACGTTTTACACTAATAATGTTTAAAATCATATGCATTTTATAATGGAGAAACAACTTTTACTCTCTTTTTTAAATGCTGAATTAAATAACGAATCCGAATTAATAAATACTGCTTTTTTATTATAACATCAGATATTGTGTAAAAAAAAAAAAAAAAAAAAAAAACATTCAAGCAATGTTCATCAAAGATTTGCCAGGTCATTTTCATAAGCACATTTCTATACCTACAATTAAATAATGAATCAGAATGCATAAGAGACGCTGTATAGAGCTAGATGTGGATGTAGACATGTGGACGATGACTCAAACACACGTCCTCCTGCTCCTCTATAGAGCCGTGACTAATCCACGATGAACACTAGTAAGACATTATCTGACCGTCGCACAGGCCAGCAGGCAGAAGCACACGTGATGTGTGTGTGATTTACACGCTCAATCCTTGCCACATTTACACGTGCTTCTGAACATCTCCAGCATTCACAGAAATCATTCAGCGGCCGTCCGAGTCCTCCTGCGGCCCACAATGCCATCTGCCTCCACACACACACTCCACTGGAGGCCAATGACACACACACTCACAATAACACACACACACACACACACTCACAATAACACACACACACAATAACACACACACACTCCACTGGAGGCCACTGACAAACACACACACACTTTACTGGAGGCCACCGATAAACACACACACACACTCCACTGGAGGCCACCGACACACACACACACACACACACACACCACTGGAGGCCACCGACAAACACACACACACACACTCCACTGGAGGCCACTGACAAACACACACACACACACACTCCACTGGAGGCCAATGACACACACAACCACAATAACACACACACACTCCACTGGAGGCCACTGACAAACACACACACACTTTACTGGAGGCCACCGATAAACACACACACACTCTCTACTGGAGGCCACCGACAAACACACACACACACACACACACACACCACTGGAGGCCACCGACAAACACACACACACACACACACACACACCACTGGAGGCCACTGACAAACACACACACCACTGGAGGCCACCGACAAACACACACACACACACACACAAACACACACTCCACTGGAGGCCACCGACAAACACACACACCACTGGAGGCCACCGACAAACACACACACCACTGGAGGCCACCGACAAACACACACACACACTCCACTGGACCACACAACACACACACTCCACTGGAGGCCACCGACAAACACACACACACACACACACTCCACTGGAGGCCACCGACAAACACACACACCACTGGAGGCCACCGACAAACACACACACCACTGGAGGCCACCGACAAACACACACACACTCCACTGGAGGCCACTGACAGACACACACACACAAACACACACTCCACTGGAGGCCACCGACAAACACACACACACACACACATCACACTCCACTGGAGGCCACCAAACACACACACCACTGACAAACACACACACACATACACACTCCACTGGAGGCCACTGACAAACACACACACACACACACACACTCCACTGGAGGCCACTGACAAACACACACACACACACACTCCACTGGAGGCCACAGACAAACACACACACACACACTCCACTGGAGGCCACTGACAAACACACACACACACACACACACACACACACACACACTCCACTGGAGGCCACTGACAAACACACACACACACACACACACACACACACACACTCCACTGGAGGCCACCGACAAACACACACACACACACACACACACACACACACACACACACACACTCCACTGGAGGCCACCGACAAACACACACACCACTGGAGGCCACCGACAAACACACACACACACACACACACACACACTCCACTGGAGGCCACCGACAAACACACACACACATACACACTCCACTGGAGGCCACTGACAAACACACACACACACACACACACTCCACTGGAGGCCACCGACAAACACACACACACACACACATACACACTCCACTGGAGGCCACTGACAAACACACACACCACTGGAGGCCACCGACAAACACACACACACATACACACTCCACTAGAGGCCACTGGCAAACACACACACACACACACACAGACACACACACACCACTGGAGGCCACTGACAAACACACACACACACACACACACACACACACACACACTGGAGGCCACTGACAAACACACACACACACTCCACTGGAGGCCACTGACAAACACACACACACACACACACACACACTCCACTGGAGGCCACTGACACACACACACACTCCACTAGAGGCCACTGACAAACACACACACCACTGGAGGCCACCGACAAACACACACACACACACACACTCCACTGGAGGCCACCGACAAACACACACACACACATACACACTCCACTGGAGGCCACCGACAAACACACACACACACACACACACACACACACTCCACTGGAGGCCACCGACAAACACACACACACACACACACACACACACTCCACTGGAGGCCACCGACAAACACACACACACATACACACTCCACTAGAGGCCACTGACAAACACACACACACACACACACACACACACACACACACACACACACACACACACACACACACTCCACTGGAGGCCACTGACAAACACACACACACATACACACTCCACTGGAGGCCACTGACAAACACACACACACACACACACACACACACACACACTCCACTGGAGGCCACTGACAAACACACACACACACACACACACACTCCACTGGAGGCCACTGACAAACACACACACACACACACACCACTGGAGGCCACCGACAAACACACACACACACACACACACACACAGAGTTTATGCTGGAGGTCAGTGCGCTCACAAACACACATGCACTTCACACACAAACCGCACACGTGTTGCGACTGCATGGACCGGCGCGCTAAACAAGCATGTGGAGTTAATTAGACCGCATTCTTGGCATGTAATGTGGCTCATTTGGGTCATTAAGGCTCTTTTGTCACACGCTTTTATCTGGACAGAAAATATACGGTGAATCAGACACTGAAACAAAGCCCGAAACACATGCACATGTTTTCAACATGACAGGCTACAGTTTGTGTTACATTATGTCCCTTTTTGGCACCTGGTGTTCACACGGACATCACATGGCTTGTGTGTGTGTGTGTGTGTGTGTGTGTGTGTGTGTGTGTGTGTGTGTGTGTGTGTGAGAGAGTGAGAGTGTGTGTGTGTGTGTGTGAGTGAGAGTGTGTGTGTGTGTGTGTGTGAGAGTGAGAGTGTGTGTGTCTGAGTGCGTGAGAGAGTGAGAGTGTGTGTGTGTGTGTGTGTGTGTGAGAGAGTGAGAGTGTGTGTGTGTGTGTGTGTGTGTGCGTGTGTGTGTGTGTGTGTGTGTGTGTGTGTGTGTGTGTGTGTGTGTGTGTTTTGGCTCAAACTGTGATTTGGGTCTTTGTTCTGTCGTATCTCATGACAGCCAACGTGAGAGATGGGAAATCTGGACAGTAGCTATTACTCAAAAACATCAGTGAAGAGAGCATGTGCGTTTCTTCATGTGTGCAGTCTGCTGTATTTATAGCAAGTGCATTAGATGCTAAAAGTGTTCATGTGAAACACTCAGAGTGCATGCATTTTAGTATTTTGTGAAAGAAATTAATATTTGTATTCAGTCAGGAAGAATAATTTTGATCAAAAGTGCCAGTAAAGACATTTATAATGTTACAAAAGAGTTCTATTTCAAACAAATGCTGTTCTTTTGAACTTTATATTCATTTGAGGATCCTAAAAAATTCAAATATATCACGGTTTTCACAAAAACGAATAATAACCAGTTATGTTTCTTGAGCAGTAAATCAGCATATTATGATGATTTCTGAAGATCATGTGACACTGAAGAAAATCCAGTTTTGATCAAAGCAATAAATTATATTTTAACAGATATTCACATAAAAAACTGTATAATATTATTTAATATGTAACTATTTTTGATCAAATAAATGTAGTCTAAAAAAGACTATTAATAAAAAAACATAAAATAAAACATACCAAAGCCCCAAATGTTTAAAATTTAATGCATATGAAAAGAAGCATAAAAAAGGAGCTAAAAATGGTGTTCACAACAACGTGACAGTGCAACAAAATATTTAATGTGAAATAATGCGAGCTAATAAGATGCAGTGATAATTGTTATTAATATTAATAATGCAAAAAACAGGCCTCATTTGCTTCATGCTAAATATTCTGTTTGCTTTTATTTGAGTTTATTGCCATATCAGCTTCTAAATATGCTAAATATGGCTTAACATCTGATAATTATTTTTAACTTAGTATCTCATAATTTTGACTATTTATGTCATAATGACTCAGTATCTCATAATTTTGACTATTTATGTCATAATGACTCAGTATCTCATAATTTTGACTGTCATAATTATGACTGAGCATCTCATAACTTTGACCGTTTATCATAATTATGACTTGGTATCACAAAATGCAAACGTTTATGTCATATTTATGGCTTTGTAACTCATAATTTTGACTTTTTTTGTCATATAACTATTCAAATTCTTTAGTTGTATGCATGATAAAAAAAAAAATTTTGAGTCCATCATACAAACCATGTCTTTCAAAGTTTGTCCTTATAAAAGGAATAAAAAAAACATAACTGATCAATAACGTGTTTTACAATCAATATTACAGTGCTACAATATTGACATTCTGGTGATTTCTCTTTATGCAGAGTATAATTTCCTCCTGATTTTGGGGTGGGGATCTCACCTTGACGAGGTTGAGGATGATGATGGGCGATCCAAACCTCTGCAGCATCTGATCGAAGTGAAGCGCAGCGATGTGAGCGTACGGGTCGGCCTGGTCCACTACAGAGAGAGAGAAAGAGCGTTTTAATAAGAACAGAAGTGGTTCACAATCATAAGATTCATGGTCAGGATGACATGACTCCAGAGTTCTTTTAAAGCAAATGAGTTCACGGTTCACATCATGTGTTTTCAGCTTTATTTCAGTTAGATTTGTCTGCATTTGAGTTTATTCCCATATCAGCTTCTACATGCATTTCATGGCAGATACAGATCATAATCAAACATTTAATACAATTCTCATAAAAAGCTTAGATTCTGTGCAACTTGACAACTCTAGAAAATATTCCTGTTTTATGTGAGATAAAAATAGCAAATGTTTTCCTGGTTCCTACAAAATGTGTCCTTCAACGGTGACTCATAATTTATTACTTTGTCATTATGATATGACATTATGACTTTTTATAGAATACTTATGACCTTTTTGTCCTCACTTAGCATCTCAATTTTAATCTTTTATCTCAATTATGACTTAGTGATTAATAATGACTATCAAAATTGACTTTATAAGCCAAAATTAAAACATACTAAGTCAAAATGACATTTATAAAAGTAGATAAAAGATTTAAATTATGAGATTAGCATTTTACATTTTTGATTTTCATGTTATAATTATGACTTAGTATTTCATAATTTAAATGTTCTGTCATAATTATGACTTAGGGTATCAAACTTATGACTCACCCCCAATTATGACTTAGTATCTCATAATTTAAACTTTTTAAGTCATAACTATAACTTGGTATCTCAACTTTTATTTTGTGTCATAACTGTCTTTTTATCTCAAAATTTCTACTTTTTGTCAATGACTTGGCATCTTACATTTTTTATTTAGTCTCTCAATTATGACTTAGTATCTCATAATTTTACAGTACGTCAAAACTATGACTTCACATCTTACATCTTTGACTTATATCATAATTATGTCCCAGTATCTCATAATTTTGAATTAGTCAATTATGACATAGCATCCCACATTTTAGACTTATGTCAATTTTGACTTAGCATCTCATAATTTTGAATTAGTAAATTATGACATAGCATCCCACATTTTAGACTTATGTCAATTATGACTTAGTATCTCATAATTTTAGACTTATGTCAATTATGACTTAGTATCTCATAATTTTAGACTTGTCAATTATGACTTAGCATCCCACATTTTAGACTTATGTCAATTATGACTTAGTATCTCATAATTTTAGACTTATGTCAATTATGACTTAGCATCCCACATTTTAGACTTATGTCAATTATGACTTAGTATCTCTTAGTAATAATTTTAGACTTATGTCTTAGTATCTCAAGACTTATGTCAATTATGACTTAGCATCCCACATTTTAGACTTATGTCAATTATGACTTAGTATCTCATAATTTTAGACTTATGTCAATTATGACTTAGCATCCCACATTTTAGACTTATGTCAATTATGACTTAGTATCTCATAATTTTAGACTTATGTCAATTATGACTTAGTATCTCATAATTTTAGACTTGGACTTATTAAATTCGCTTCCATATGATCATGTTATTATTTAAGACTATGTGGGTCATTAGAGCTTTAAATCTCTATAGTACAAACCTATTTTCAGATTTTACAACACACATTCTCCTGCAACGAATGAGAGCGAGGTTCTGGCAATAAATCTTTCATATTCATTACACCAACACCGTATTCTTAAAGGTGGCAGCAGACACCTTGAGTCACTGCAACCTCCTTCGAAGGTCAGACAAACACTCAACACTGAAGCATGACACATGCAAGGGAAGTAGGTTATGAGAACGAGGTTCTCTCGCATACACAAATCTCCCGTTAACATGGATTCATTAACACCACACAAAGCGTATTCAAAGTCGGCATAATCAAACACTTGAGCACTGAAAAGTCCTTCAGAAGGTCAGACAAAGCTCATGGAGATGGCAGCATGACACATGCTAGTGATGAAAGAGAAAAACTGTGTCTCATCTTCTCGCAGCACCCCAAACAATCAACAAAAGAGGGCCGAGACTCGAGCCTTGCATAACTCTCCCCGTTTTTGTTTAGCAGAAAATCGATTTCTGTTATCCTGGAAGCCTTTTGTGCGAGTGCTATTTTAAACCTATATTGATCTGACCTAATTACAGAAAACATTCTTCATAAACCCTCATCATCTTCTGACAGAAGGACATTGCATCAGGCTAATTGTATAATGTATTAGGATGATGAGTAAGTGCAGAGGACGACGAGTCTGGAAATGAAGAAAATCACATACAATTTATCATAATTAAGAACTTCAGGTCATATCTGAGTGTCATTTTTGACCAAATGCACAGGAGAAAACTGCTTCATCTTAAACTGGTTCCTTAAAAAATGAGATCAACGTGCTGTTTATGTCCATATTTGTGTTATTGAATCAGTTTAATTTGCCAAAAAGAGAGAAAAAAGTCAATGGGATAGTCTTAAAGTTACTATTCTAGTAATTGTGCTTATTTAGATACAAAGTCACATGAGATAAAATGAGGTATGAGGTACGAAGATGAGATAAAAGTCATTATTATGACATAAAAAGTCATTATTATAATATTAAGTCAAAATTATCATCATTATGAGATAAAGTCATTATTATGTCATGAAAAGTCATTAACATAAGTCAAAATTATGAGATACCTAGTCATTGAGATCAAAATCATTATGACATAAAAAGTTAATTATAATACTAAATCAGAATTTTGAGATAAGTCATTATGATGACAAAATTTCATAATTATGAAATTAAGTTCAAATTTGAGACACAAGTATTACATCATTAAGAGATACCAAGTCATCTTTCAGAGACAAAAGTCATTATGGCAAAAAATATATAATTATGATATAAAGGTAAAATTATGGGATACTGATGCAGCACAAGCACGACAGAATTTGTGTTTGGACAGGAATTTTCTATTTGAAGCTAAAAGACCATGTCTTTTACGCACGCACGCACACACACGCACGCACACACACAGACACACACACAGACAGACACAGGCACAGACACACACAGACACGCACACACACGCGCACACACACGCGCACACACACACGCGCACAGACACACACACAGACACACACACACACACACACACAGACACACACAGACACACACACACACACACACACACACACACACACACACACACACACACACAGACACAGACACACACACACACGCACACACACACACACACACACACACACACACGCGCACAGACACACACACAGACACACACACCACACACACACACACACACACACACACACACACACAGACACACACACACACACGGACACACACGGACACACACAGACACACACAGACACACACAGACACACACACACGCACACACACGCACACACACACACACACACACGGTTGAGGACGCTGGCGGTAACCAATCTAAAATAAGCAGCGAGCGCGCAGCTGGATCAGCGTGAGCCGCTGTACATATGAAATGTCATCTTGCTTTGGCTGAGAAGCGGTGAAATGGGTTCAGGATGGAGATAAAGAAAGAGAAGATGAGAGATCCTCAGGTGATGTCATTCGACAAAGAATCATCTGCTTGAAAACCAGAAGAAACAAATAATGCTCAGGTAGAGGTGAACTTAAAAGTAGTGTATGGTGACGTATATATCGTATAAGTGGACATGAGAAAACTCTCAAAGAAGAAAGTTCATAAGATTAAACTGGGCCAGAATGGCTCCTGAAGTTTCTGCTGGGAAACAGCTCGTATCAAGCTGCGTTCTGGAACATGGTGACGGGTTTTTGCTGGTTCAAGGTGATCTAGCGTCATGTGATGCCATCAGAAGTTGGTCAATAAAAATTAAATGAATACAAAATAAATAAATATTGCAGATGGGTACAATAAAATATAAAATGTTTTTTTAAATAAATAAAAAATAAAAACAATAAAAATAAATTGAGAACAGTATTTTGCAGAAGGGTAAAAAAATAAAAGGTTTTAAATGTATTTTGCAGAAGGTACAAAGAATAAATACAAAATAAGTATACGTTTTAATTGTATTAAATAATAAAAATACATAAGTATAAGTTTTAACTGTATTTGTAACCGTACAAAATAAAATACATAAATAGATACATTATGAATAAATTAAAACAAATAAATAAAATAAAATACCATTTTGCATCATGGAATGTCAAATAAAATAAAATAAAAAGTTAAAGTAGATTTTAACTATATTTAGCAGCAGGATGAAAAAAGTAAATCATTGTAAAAAGAAGAATATATATATATCAGTAGGTTTAACTATTTTGCAGAAGGGTATACAAATTATTTAAAACAAAAAATGTACACATTAAAATAAATAAAATAAAATGTGAATAAATGTATTAAAATAAATAAAAGAAAAATTAGGTTTTAGCTGTATTTTGCAGCATGGCATGTGTTAAGCAACTGTAAAACTAGATCACACCCATAATAAACCAACAGTCCACACACACGCACGCGCACACACACACACACAGACACACATGCGCGCACACACGCACACACACACACGCACGCACGCGCGCAGGCAGGCAGACAGACAGACAGACAGACAGACAGACACGCAGACACGCACACACACACACACACACATGAATGTGCATCACTGTAAATCGGGGACAGACTTTGTTTTGTCTGATTTTGGGGTCAGAGACAGTTCATCTATATAGACCAGGATCATGAAAACATCTGTATGCAAAATCTGGCATTTCAGGGTCTGACTGGATGTTTTTATACAGGACACACTTTCTGAATGTTCAAATCTAACATTGCACATTTAAATACTCTGTAAAAAACATTCACGTCTGCAGCTTTGAGCTCCGAACAAACCTTGAGCAGATAAATGCATTTAAACAGCCTTTCTCTTCTAGAAAACATCCCTCCCTGTCCTGAAGGAGGGTGAAGGCTCAGTTTGAGCTGATAAACAGGAAGTAGTGGTGAGGTAATGGACAGGAAGTGGCTCTTACGGCGTATGGGCGGTTTGGGCATCATGGTGGAGATGTCCTGAGACCAGTGCAGAGGAACCGAGCCTCGGACCTGAACACAGGAGGAGAAACTTCCCGCCGTCAACGACATGACCGAGGCGTCGTGGATGATCTGCTCCGTCTCCACCTCGTTCGCTACATCGCCCTGAAAATAGAGAACGACACATAATCAGCTCTTAAAATCAAAGATTCAATTAAATTACATATTTTGCAGAAGGGTACAAATACAAATAATGAAGATTAAAATAAGTTGTTGTTAAATTATAAAAAATAAAAAATAAATCAAATAAAAAAAATTAATCAAATTTAATACAATGTAAAAAAAAAGATAAAATAAAGCCTTTAATAAAATAAAAAACAATAATGAAAATTAAAATGAGTTAAAAAAAAAATGTTTTAAATGCAAATAAAATATAAAAATAATATTTAAAAAACATGTAATTAAATAGAATAAAATTTACAAAGATAAAATTAAAACATTTAATCAAATTAAAAAACATTTAAAGATGGGGCATGTTTTGATCTCTGAAAATCAAAGATATAACAAAATAAAAAGTAGCTTTTAATTAAAAATATATATTAAAAAAAGTAAATAAAATAAAAATATATATATAAAATAATGGAAATTGAAATATGTATATTTTAATATAAAAAAACAATATAAATGTAAATAAAAATACATTATTTGGATTAAAATAAAGTTAAATAAAACAAAAAACATTTAATTCAATTTAATAATAATAAAAGAATATATAAAATAAAAATAAAAAAACATTTAATATACATAAAATAAAATAGAATATATTTTGCAGAAGGGTATAAAATAAAATGAAAATTATATAAATGATATAAAACGAGTTTTGTATAAATTCAAACTGAATTTGAGTTTTCAGGCCGCCTAGAGATTTGACAAACTACTTATAGCATATTTTATGTTGGAGAAGTACACATATTCAGACACGGGTGTGTTTTCAGCTCTGAAAATCAAAGATAAATAATCAAAGATTTAGAAATAACCCTTGCATAATTACAATAATCCTTGCATAAGTACAATGTTCCCTTAAGTAGCTTTAAACACAATTACACAGATGTTTGTAGGTTTCCTGTAGTGCAGTGAAATACATTTACATTTATGCATTTAGCAGACGCTTTCATCCAAAGCGACTTACAGAGCATTCAGGCTATACATTTTTTTTGTCAAATACTTTCTCAAAGAGAGCTTGACTGCGGTCTCACTGTGAAATGAGCCGCTGAAATACGTCAGTCTGCAGTTTTGAAGTATCTTCTCCATCATAAAACATCACAGAGAGCTTAACGACGCTTTAACGGCTGACGGCTTTAGAGCTAACGAACGTTACATAATCCCACCTGAACACACAGAGATAAATACAGAAGCAGTACCTCACAGTTCGCTCCGCGCTTGAGGAATCGTGTCCCGGCGAAGCGGCTGGAGCGGCGGGCGATGAGCGTGACGTACACCGGCCGGCCGTAGATCAACAGCTCTGAGCGCCAGCGTTAAAGAACCACAACACTAGCATCTGATCAAAACAGCAGGAGCCGAGAACGCTGCACTGGTCTCTTCACCGAACCAACGCTGCTCTTTGGGTGTTTAGAGGTCAATATCAAACTGAGAACATTAAATATTCAAGCCACTCGTGCAGTACAAATACAAAGCCTTTAATTACCTGGGCTAAGTCATTACAATAGTTAAAAGTACCCGTAGATCTACACGTTTAACTATTTCAATGACTTCGCCCAGTTAATTAAAGGCTTTGTATTTTTACTAGCATCTGATAGCAACATACAGCACATGACCATCCCTCCAGAAATCTGGAATTATATAATAACCTTACTGTAAATAAAAATACAAAAAATTAAATAAGTAGGCTTTTCAGAAGGCTACAAAAAAATTTACATAATTTAAATTAAATTACAATTAGTGCTGTCAAATAATTAATCACATCCATAATAAATGTTTTTGTTTATGTAATATATGTGTGAGTGCTGTGTATATTTATGATGCATATATAAATACACACACATACAATTGAGTTTCCGGACAGACTAGGGATTTGATATTCTACGTTTTGCATACTCTATGGTAGAGAAGTACACATATTCAGACATTAGTTTTTTTTTTTAAAGCTCTGAATCAAAAATAAAATAAAGTTACAAAAATAAAAATAATTTTATAAAAAAAAAAAATTTGCCACATTTTGTAAACATTTCACTCTGATGGCTTTGGTTGCATTTTTCCTGTAATAAATGAACAGCTTACTTTAAATAGAGTTAAAATCTTACTGATTTCTCAAGTGCTTCTTAGCTCTTATCTTGCTCCTATGACTGCATTGGTCTCTGGGATCATTCAGCGTCTCCATCTCTCTGTGAAAACACTGTTGACATCCGTGAACCCCTTCACCGCTGCTTCAGGCTCCTCACAGAGAGAAACCACCAGCAATCAACAGCTCCAGACTCTCTCCGGATCATCATTTCTCTCGCTTGGACTTCTTTTTGATCAGTTTTGACCCTCCTGAACTCTCTGCTGGTAACTGGTTTGTTGCTGGTTCAAAGTGATCTAGCGGGTCAAGATCTGGTTCACCAGCTGACAGCTGAGATGATAAACCCTCCAAAGCAGATTCGGTCAGCTAGAATTTATTTTATAATTAAGCTCAGATGAGCTTGATCACACACACACACACACACACACACACACACCTGGAGCAGTGGACACACACACACACACCTGGAGCAGTGGACACACACACACCTGGAGAAGTGGACACACACACACACACACACACCTGGAGAAGTGGACACACACACACACTCACTCACTCACACTCTCACACTCTCTCTCTCACACACACACACACACACACACACTGGAGCAGTGGGCAGCCCGGGGAGCAGTCGGGGGGGTTCGGTGCCTTGCTCAAGGGTCTCAGTTGTGGACAATGCCTGCCGGAGCCGAGATTCGAACCCACAACCTCGGGTTAGAAGTCCGACGCTCTATCCATTAGGCCACGACTGCCCCCATGACTGAAGCCATGTGATGCTATCAGAAGGGAGTATTTTGCAGAATAAAACTAAATTAAATACAATAAAATCGATTTTAACTATTTTGCAGAACGGGTAAAAAAAACGAATTTAAAAATAAAAAAAAATATATATATATATAATTGTACAAATAAATTATGTTTTTATTTTATTTATTTAAAATAGTGATTAATGTAAGGGTGCAAAACTAAAAAAATACAAAAATAATGAACAATCAATTAACTGAGTTGCAGAAGGGTAAATAAAAAAATGACAAACAATTAAAAATAAATAAAAACTGTATTTTGTGGTAGGGTGCAAAATAAAACAAAAATAATAAAATAAGAAGGTTTTCTATTCAGTAGCTTTTGTAAAATTTTATTTTACAGAAGAGTACATAAAAAAAAAAAATTTATGTAAAATATATAAATAAAAATTTAATGTAAAATATATTATTTAGCAGAAGTATATTTATTAATATACATAATAAATATACACAGTACACATATATAGATATTATATAAACAAATACTTATTTTGGATACGATTATATAATAATCACATAATAATAACGATATAATAATAATAAAGGAAAATAAAATAGTTTAAACATGAAATTAAAAATAAGAAAATGCAAAATAAATGAATAATACAGTGCAAATGAAAATGCTATAAAACATGTATAAAATCTAAATATATAAATTAAGGAAATAATAAAATAAAATATTAAAATAATTACAAATAATATAAAATATATTATTTAGCAGAAGGGCACAATGTAAGAGAAAAGGAAAAATAATGGAAAAAATGTAATAACATTTTTGTTAACTATTTTGCAGAAGGGTACAAAAAAATTACAAATGTATTTAGCTGAAGGTTATGAAATAACAAAAAATTAAAATAATGGGGGGGAAATTGTAAATGTTGTTTTTAAGAATTTTGCATAGGTGTAAACAAACATATAAATCAATGTTTTAATAATGTTTTGCATGGGATGAGAAAATGAAATAATTAAAGTAAGTAGGTTTCAGCTGTATTTTTGCAGCATGACACGTGGGAAAGCAATTCTAAAACTAGATCACTGCCACGATAAATAAACAGCTGACCTCACTGTGTGCATCAGCTGCTGGTACACTCATGTTGTGCACGCCGTTTCTGTATCTCATACACACACAAACACACATCAATGTGCATCAGTGTGAACCGGCACTGACTTTCGTACGCACTACAGACCACAGACAGACGGAGACGGATCTGAGACAACATCATCTATAAAAACATCATGTAAGAGGATACTGGATTGGCCGCAGAATCCGTGAATGATGTAGAGCAGCCAATCAGGATGGACGATGTCTTTGACCTTCTCCAGCAGACCAACATTCCACACATACTTAGCATAGGGCTCGTTAATCAAACTGTGCACAACTGAAACAAACACATCAATTAATAATCCACACAAACAGTGCTTCTGACAATGAGAGAATAAATAACTAACTGCAATCAAGTCCTTTCTCTATAACAAGAAAACACTAGAGTTGAGACCTTGAAAATGAAATGAAATAAATAATGAAATAACAACAATAAAATAAAAATATACAAATAACATAAAACAAAACCCAAGAGTGCTATAAAATATAAATATATAAAATAAGAAATCAAATTAAAAACAAAACAAAAACAAATGCTATAAATTAAATATATAAAATATAAATACATAACGATATAAAATAAAACTCAAGGGCGATATAAAATATATCTAAAAATAAATACATAAACTAATTAGTGCTGTCAAACAATTAATTGCATCCAAAATTTAAGTTTTTGTTTATATAATATGTGTGTATATTTATTATTTATCTATTAAAGCAGATACAGTATCTATCTTTAATATATTTACATTATACTGTTTATAAAATATATTTAATATATACATCATTTAATATTTTTTCTTAAATATACACATGCATGTGTTTGTATTTATATATACATAATAAATATACACAGTACACATATACATATATTATATAAACAAATACTTATTTTGGATACGATTATATAATAATCACATAATAATAATGATATAATAATAATAAAGGAAAATAAAATAGTTTAAACATGCAATTAAAAATAAGAAAATGCTAAATAAATGAATAATACAGTGCAAATGAAAATGCTATAAAACATGTATAAAATCTAAATATATAAATTAAGGAAATAATAAAATATTAAAATAATTACAAATAATATAAAATAAGCAAATAAAAAACAAAACACTATCAATATATATCAAATATAAATATAAAACAATAATACATTAAATGTTTTTATTTTATTTGTATTACTTTTTTTAAAAAAAAAAAAAAAAAAAAAAAAAAAAATTAAAATTAAAATTAAATTAAAAAAAAAAAAAAAAAAAAA